>JAPKLW010003753.1:0-36274 GCA_026898455.1 Plectranthus barbatus
TCTTCATCTTCACATTTTAATTCTATTTTCACTTCAAAATAACGTTTCCAAATTATTTGGCCATTAGGAATCATACAACTCAATCAAGTTAGAGTTGTCAATCCGCAGTAATTTGTAACATGATCAAGAATTTTATTTTGTAGTTTTTTTTATCTATTTTAAATGTACTTAATTTGACATTATATGCTCATGTTTTACTTTCTGAAATCTGGATGTGCTTCAGCTTATTTTTGAAAGGTTATTCATAAGATTCTAAACCTTGATAAGACTAATATTCTCCTCTTCAATCCAAGATTCGAAGCCCATGGAATAAATCTATTAAGCTTCCATGACTAGTTAATAGGTGTTAACTTGATTCACGTTGATTGCCATTTTTTTCAATATTACAGATTCAAATTCAATGGACAATGAGGATGAAAGGATTTACAATGAAGCGGAGATACAAAACAATATGAGTCCACTGTCCGAATATGAATCATCTAATGACTCACCGTATTATTTAGAATCTGATGAAGATGATGTAGGGTTTAGGAGAAGTAAGAAGAATCATAGATTACCAGTTTACAAGGTTACAATGGACACAAAGAGTTTAGTTTTTGAGGTGGGAATGCAATTCTCTGATTTTAAAGAATGCAAAGAGGCAATTAGGAATTGGGCTATAGAAAATGGCTATAACATTGGGTGGAAAAAGTCAGATGAGAAAAAGATTGAAGCTAGATGTGATGTGCTTGCCCTTGGATGATATATGCTAGTAGAATAGCACATGAGTCGACATTTGTTATTAGGACATTGGTAGATAAGCATACATGTGTCCGAAAAAGCCACAATAGACTAGACAAGCCAACAGCGATTGGTTGGCCTCAGTGATATTGTCTAAGTTGGAGAGGAATTCCAACTACCCTGTAAAGGAAATTATTGAAGATATTCAGCTTAAGTATGGAGTGATAATGAATGATGATTTATGTTACACAGCGAAGGCGAAAGCATTACTCCAGTTGAGGGGGTCATTTGAGAGTCACTACAGAAATCTAAAATCTTATGTTGCCCATTTACAACAAATGGATAGGGAAGGAAGATTTTTTCTGAAAACCAGTCTAAACACTGATGAACAACCCGTGTTCGAGAGGGTTTATATAGGTTTCTCGGCTTTGAGAAAAGGATTTCTACGAGGATGTAGAAGATGTATTTGCTTTGATGCGTGCTTTTTGAAAACAGGTATATGTTTTTCATAACTTTTTATACAAATAAATATGAATCTTTTTCTAACGTTGATTTTTTTCTATGAGCAGTACTAGGTGGAGCTTTATTATCAGCTGTCGGAAAAGACTGCAATGACAAAATGTGGCCGATTGCGTGGGCTGTAGTTGAGAATGAGTCTGAAGCCTCATGGACATGGTTTTTCAACCACTTGTTTGAAGATTTGAACATTGAAGACGGTTTGAATTGGACGTTCATGAGCGATAAACACAGGGTAAAGACTGTTTATACTAATTTATATTAATTTTATAACTTTGCATTTATACTAATGCATGAATTCATTTATGCAGGGCATCATCAATGGCATCATGAAGTTGACTCCTCAAGCTGAACATCGACATTGTGTGAGACACATCTGTGCGAATTGGAAGAAGAAATTTCCAGGCAGAAAAATGAAGAAATTGTTTTGGGATGCTGTTAAGTGCACTTTAGTGATAGAGTTTAATTTTTTCGATGTCACTACTTAAGGCTGAATCTGATGAAGCCCATATTCAATTCATTGAAAGGGAACCGAGGAGATTTTGTAGATCACACATTTCTTCTTCCACAAAGACAGACATGGTGGATAACAATATATGTGAAACATTCAACAGCTATATCCTCAAGTTCAGAGATAAACCGATTATTGACATGTTGGAGGGCATTAGACAGAGTTTGATGTGTAGATCACCTAAGCTCATGGAGAAATTGGAAGCCTCTTCATATGTTCTTTGCCCCAGTGTAAACAAAAAGTTGGATAAATTGCAACATATGGTTCATAATTGTATCATCAAGCCCGCATTGGAAATGAAGTTTGAACTTTATGTATTTGATGGGTGTTTTATTGTGAATCTTTAGAGTAAATAATATAGCTGCAGAGGTTGGTCTTTGACGGGTATTCCATGTTTTCACGCGCTTGCATGTATTAATCATGTTAGGGATGACATTGTCACATACGTGGATGACTTTTACCTTAAGATAAACTGCATGGAGGCTTATAAGAATTGTTTACAACCGATTCATGGAGCCAAATACTGGCCAAGTGTGGAAGGGCCTCCGATACTACCTCCTATCTTCATACGACCTCCTGGTAGATTAAGGAAGAGTAGAAGGAGGGATGTAAATGAGGAACCAAGCACAGGAAAGAAGGCATGGAGGGTTAAGTGCAATAGATGTAAAAAGATTGGTCATAATTCAAGGACATGTCAGAATCCTCCAGCGGAGCAAGTGTCTTCTATTGAGCCTTATAATAAAAAAATCGGGACGACCTACAAGGACATCCGATCATCTGGATTAAAGGGAAATGAGACAGGTAATCATTTTTGTAACAATTTTTAATATATATATAATGTACTTGAAAACATTTGTTAACAATTATAATTGTAGGCAAGAAAAGGTTTGATGGATTTATATACTGAAAGCATTATGATTGGTATATTATGTAAAAGGTTGATTGGTTAATATACTGGGAATCATAAATGTTGTATGTTCATCTCCTGTCTGAATTAACAAACATGTGTCGCAAACGCAATTATCCTCTTATCTCGTCGTTAGGGAGATCATACGGTGTCTAGAAGATCACGGAAGATCGTAGGGATCGTTTGACCTAGCGAGAAATAAATAGTTATCACAGCTGAGACAGTTCCAGGATAAACTGTCAGTGTAGGCTGCAGCATACGCAGTAATAAGCATCTTATCTTGGATAGCTTGGTATGTTGGTGTGGGGCTCACATTGATAAGGACCTAAGTCGAAATCGACTCTTTTATCTGACATTAAAAGAATCTAGATCTCTATGGCTTGACGAAATCCTAAGCCTAAATGAAGGTACAGAAGTATATGCAGATTGTGTATTACTTTGAGTTGCAGTGAAAGGCTCTAGTTGAGCTTGTATATCTGTATCTTGGGTAACAGCAGTTTATGTATGACTGTCTGGTACTGGAACTAGGTAACCACATCCAGTATAGGATGGTGACATTCCCTGAACAGCTCAAAAGGTTCGTTATGCTAAGTCCTGCAGGCTGATTAAGTTCAAGCATAAGTGAAAAGGTTTGAGTGGATTGATTCAGGAATATAAGATGTTAATTAATTAAATAGCTTGTCAGAGCTTAAATTAATTAACGAATGTCTGTAACCTTAAATGTGGGGATATACCGAGCCCATACAACCCGTACCTCAAAACGTGGTAGCAAATAGGTAGGACAGTATTGATTCTCTGGTGGAATGAATCAATATTAATTAATTAATTAATTATATTCTGGGTTGAATATGAGAATTAATTAATTGATAGGCCTTATTTGCTATTTGCATTTTGGTCCCTGGTCTGGCCCATGAAGCTCAAGCCCAATAGGAGTCCAGTATTTTCCTATAAATAGGCCTCAGTTCCTCAGATCTCAACACACCACAAAATCATAAGTTGCACACAGCAAACCAGTTCTGGGAGCTGTGGTGATCTACTAAGATCTGAGAACGAGGAGGAAATTCTGCTTCTCAACCGGGCAAGGGATCTGATAGAGAATCTTCACCGTATTTTCAGATCGAGTTGGGATACAGATCAGAAGATCAAATCAGGAGGATTTTTCTTCTTCTCTCTCTCCTTTGTTTTTGAAAATATTATTATTATTTTCATAGATTTATTTCCTCAATCTGTTAGGAAACCTTCATCAAGCCAGGTATTCCACAGAAACCTTCTTATGCATAATAATATAGGAGCATGCTAGGATTGTTCATAGGCATAGCAATTTATTTTTGATATTCCAATTAACGATCCTTGGCAAACGGACTTCGTGATTTAGTTCACGAATCCCTTCAATTGGTATCAGAGCCAGGTTTAATTAGTTGGCTCTATCGAAAAAATAATATTGCCTATGATTATGCATGATTATTATTATTGATTGCATGCAATGGACGGTTTTGGATTGATTGTATGTTTTTCGTCCTCGTGGTTCTCGGGTTAATCCGCCCTTTTATATGGATTTGTTTTTCACCCACGAGATAAATCCGTGGTTAGATTTAAATTTTTTTTAGATTGTAATTAGGATTATTCAATGTAATCTTTTATTTAAAAAAAATTAAATCTGTAAAACGGAAAAATGAAGAACACGAAGAACGAAGAACACAAAGAACGAAGGACCGTGCGACATCACACGATGGCGCCGGCATGGCTGGGCGCCATGCACGGCGGTCGACGGCGAGGCACGGCGGACCGGCGCGCGACAGGCACAGCGGCGGCGGCGCGACGGCGTGGAAACCCTAGGGTTTCTACGCGCGTGCCGCGCACGCATGCGACCGGGTGGCTGCGCGGCCACAGCCAGCGGGGCCGAGGCGTGCGGGGCTCCAGGCCAGGACCGGCGATGCGAGGGGCGGCAGATCGCGGCGGCGTGCGGCCAGGGGCACGGGCGCACGCGCGACGCGGCGGAATCCTAGGGTTCGCGCGCGCGCGCGGCAGGCCTGTGCAACCCTGCGCTCGTCGGCGGCCTTTCTCCCTCCCTCGGTCGGTGTTGGCAGGCGGAGCAAGATGGTGCTGCGGTGGCTCGAAGGCTGGGCAACGCGGGCTGGACGGCGATAGGGGCTGGGCGCGCGGGCCGGACACGTGAAAACTCTAGGTTTTTGCATGGTTCGCACGAGCTTCCAATACCGATCTTGCGCGATTCCGGTGAGTCACAAAGGCTGATAATGGAGAAGAAGAGTGAACGGCGGTTCGGGCAACGGTCGGGGCAACCGGGGCGGCGGCATGCAAAACGGGCAACGGCCGAAAGGGGCGGATCGCGGGCTACAACCATGCACGTACGTGCATGGCTGTTGCACGTTTTTGAGAGCTCTCACAGCGGCGGTGAGTCGCCGGCGGCGGTAGTTCGCCGGTGGTGACTCATCGGGCCAAGTTCTCGCGGGCTATTGGGCTTGCAATGTGTGCCTAGGTCCGCAATTTGGTTAACTGGCCTAGTTGTCCGATTTTCTGATAAATCAAATCTTGGAGGCCCAAATTCGGAAAATGAATTCAGATCTCAGTCCAAGTAGTGGGAGCCCAGTCAAAGATCTGTATTATTAATTCCAACTTGTAATAGTTAGAATTAATTTTATTTCGTATCATGGGGCCACGAGGACATTTTTATTTGCTTTTGATATGTGCGTAAAATGACCTATTTTTCGATGTGTGAGTGTGCATGTTTGCGGCCATTTTACTCTCATATCATTTGTTTTTGTTGTTCTTTTGTTGTGTTTTCGTGTTTTTTTTTTGTTTTGAATTTTGTAGGATAGGTTTTGAGCATAAACTAGCATTTTTGGTGGAGTTTTGGAGGAAAATTGCACGAGTTTGGAGTTTGGAGGCGTCGACCGGCCGAGCGGAGCAGGACCGGCCGAGCCAAGCTGGACAGAGAGCTCGATCAGCCGAGCCAAGCAGGACCGGCCGAGCCAAGCTGGACAGAGAGCTCGAGCGGCCGAGCTGAGTCTGCTCGACCGAGCCTTGCCAACAGAGAAGTGGCTCGGTCAAGCAAAATCCGACCGAGCGAGCCAGACCGAGATTTCCAGCAATTTGGCAGTTTCCAGCTTCGATCGGGCGAGCCATACTTCGACCGGGCGATCCAAGGCCCTGTTTGCTCGTCTATAAAAGGGGAAAATTCAATTATTTGGAGAACTTTTGCCATTTTTACATTAGATCTAGTTAGGAGTTCCCCTATATTCCAATTTCCATCACGATTCCATCTCAATCCTAGAGTATCAAGGAGCTAAATTCATCAATCCTTGGAGGAGAATTAAAGATCCAAGGGGGTAGATCAAGACCTAACAAATCCAATTGGGAAAGATTCACTTTCTACTTATCAATTGTAATGGATGTATTTGATTTCAACTTTGTATTGTTACAATTGAGAGGTATGATGCTCTAATTCAATTTGGATGTTGATTTGAACAAGGATGCATGAAAATTAAGGTTGATAATTGTTTGTTTACTTTCGTTTAAGAGCTTGAATTGCACTAGAACTTGTTCCTTACCTCTTAGGTGTAGGTAATAGCCAACTTAGGAGGTAGTTGACGTGAACGCTGCAGCCAACACGCGGGCGGAATCGTCGTGAATAGTGTAGATTCATACGATTTTAGTTCCAATCCTTGTGTGGTGCTAGATTGTAGGGCAATAATTGACATTCTATTTGGAGTGGTCTAGGGATTAATAACGTAGCTGTTTGCAAGTCTTAGCATCATCAACCGTTAGCTCGCCGTGACAAGGGGTTAATGAGTGTAGGGTCGATTGCTCAATCTCCTAGGGATTAAAATGTGTTTACATCAATGATTAACCTAATTGGATTACATCTACGTTCATTTCAACATCCTATCTACCTCATTTAAGTATTTGTTTGTTTTGGTTTACCAAGGTGTGGAGAGAATTGTTTAAATGTTGTTTGTTGGTTTAATTCAAAGTTTGTTATATGTTGTTAGCATAGGTAAATTGATTTCCTAGTTGATAGAAATCACTCAACGACTTTATTTTTACCTAGCTATTAGACTTTGCTATAGAATCCCGGTAATCTAGAGGGCGAAGGGAAGAAGGACCTGGATTTGACAAATTTTATTCTTGTGTAGCTATGAGTTTGATTTTGATTGAACTTTTAGCCGCATCAGCTTTATTATTTGTCTTCGCATGATATACGTGTTTAATTTAATTGCGCAGCATACAAGCATGTTGTAGATAATAGGAGCACGTTTACTGCTTTTATTTACAGCTTTAAAGCATGCTATGTGATTTATTTTGTGTAATTAATTATAACTATAAATTCGGGGTTCATGCTATGCATGATAGAATTTTAGCAATGTTATAATTATGGCTACACAAAATAATCTGTGCAATTGAACCTTATGAACTAAAAATTACTAAGCTCATAATTTAGTAAGACCTCCACAAAGCGATCCTTTATTGGAAGTGGATAATTTATTAGGTAAACGTCTACATGTGTAGCTTACTTAATTTATTATTCATAAGTTCTAATAGATAGGATTTCTTAAAACAAACATTTAATTCATGTGAGAAGTGGGAGGTCATGCGTAAACGTCTACATGTGTAGCTTGCGTATTGAATTTTTATAAGTTCTCTAGGGATTGAATTAAATGAGACAGCCTTATTATAGGGATTGGGTGTGTTCTAATAGATCCTTATATGGGAGGGTTGGCTTTGGTGGTAAGCTAGCTTAGATGTTATCCAGAGTATAACTCATTTGGGATGTCCCTGCTCAGTAGGATAATATGGTCTTAAGTTAGTCTCCAATTATTAATTCCATTTGTCTAAGGAACCCGGGCATGGATTGGAATTAAAGGACTGGAATTGAAAGATGCAGTCTGGTTAAGTGTTTTGTTGTAAACGTCCACATGTGTGGCTTGCAATAGTAATACTTAGGCAAATTGGAGGAAACATTAATATTGCTTTATCATAAGGTTTCAATATTTAATTGTTTCAATAGTTTGCGACTATGTTTTAATTTTTGCTTTAATCTATTTTTTTCAGACATGTCTATTCATATTGTAAACCTCTTAGCACTAAACCCTTTAACCGGTCCCAATTTTCCTAAATGGAAGTTTTGCTTCATGGAAATACTCTGTACTGCAAAACATGTCTATGTACTTTACATGGACCCACTGTCTCCTCAGTATAGGAACTGTACTGGTTATGAGCGAGAGTTCTATGACAGATGGGTAGCTTCTGATGAGTTTGCCCGCAGACTCATCATGAACAGTCTATCTAGAGAATTAAAGCTCAAGTACAAGAAATATCGGACTGCTGTTGAGATATGAAGGGACCTTGTGAAAGTATATGGGAAGGACCTGGTTTGCAAGAAAATGATTGAGGGGAGTTCGTTAGTTCTGCACTTCATCAGTATGATGGGAATCATGAGAAAGTACAGAAAGAGAGGTGGACAAATTAATAAGCGGGCAGAAATAAACATTGTCCTGCACTCTCTCTCTGATTCTTATGATGATTTCATCAAGTCCCTTGGTACCAGGCGCGAGTTTACTCTTCATGAGTTACTCTTAGCCCTGATGCGAGAGGAGTCTGATCTTAGGGCATTGGAATTTGCTCCAACTTTGTTAGCTTTTGACAAGACAGTTGCTGAAGCAAAGGAAATGCTTAAAATGTTAGATGAAGCTAATTTAGCAGAAGATGTCATCAGGTCATGCAAACGCAAGCGGAGTGAAATAGATTGTCTAGTGCTCGGCACGGGTAGACAAGGTACGTCTTGTGCATTTATAACGGAAACATGTTTAGCATCGATTTCTACCCATTCTTGGGTAGTGGATACTGGAGCTACTGACCATATTTGTTATACTTTGCAGGGGTTCAGGCCGACAAGACAGCTGAAGCATGACGAGATTACCATCTCAATGAGCAGCGGAGAGAGAATCTCAGCAGTAGCCATTGGAGATTTTACTTTATGCTTTGAAAATAATGTTTTGATTTTGAGAGATGTTTTATATGTGCTGGTTTTTCGGCGGAACTTAATTTCAGTTTCTGATAAGTTCATATTTATACTCACTTATCTATATTTTTCTCCATTGTTTCAAGTGCTTTATGTTATGTTTATACTTATTTCTGTGCATGAGTCTACTTTAGAGGGTGTTATGCCTTTGATGGGTGATTTTTGCAGGTTTTAGGCCAAATTCATTGGAAATCCGTACCGGAAGCAGATGATGTTCAAAGGAACAGTCACGACTTCTTCCACAGATGGGATCTGAGCTAATGAAGCACATGGATGGAAATATCTTCGAGTTAGATTTCCAACGCAACTAGAATCGGGTCAATCGGAGTTTGGGAGCAAAAGTTATGGCAAAAATCGTGAGACTGCGCAGACAAATATTTTTGTGTCGAGAGACAGGATTTGTGTCGACCGACAGGATTTGTGTCGATCGACAGGATTTGTGTCGATCGAAACAGAGGCCAAAATTTTAGAAACGTCACAAATTCAGCCCGAATTTCGATCTTGAAGGTTGTGTCGATCGACAGCCTGCCTGTCGATCGACACAGATGTCCGAGAAGGCTATTTTTGGCCTGTTTTGGCAGTTTTTGCTAAATTCCCAGTACCCAATTAGGTCTTTCTTCCCCCTCTATAAATTAGAACTCTGAAGGCACGAAATTATCATCATTACAGACTTCTTTTATGCCTTATTGCACTTAGAATAATTGAGTTTTTGGAGTTTTTACAAGACATTCAAGGTTCCTCTTTATTTGTAAGTCAATTAATTTAATGTTTTCTTTCATTCTAGACATGATTTGTGGCTAGAACCCTTAACAGGTTCTAGGGTTTCTCCATCCTCTTTAGCATGTGTTAATTCAATTAAATCTAAACCCGAATTAATTGGTTCAAATTTTATGGTTTTGATTTTAAAATCTATTTTCAATTGAAGGCTCAAGAGATGAAAATTGGATTAGATTTATATAATTAATTTGAGACCGAGAAGAGATAATTAATAATAGGAAAATAGAATTTTGATACAACTGTTTTCTGTCTCAAAAGGAAGAATTAGTTTTAGGGTTTTCAAATCTGTATCTTTATTGAGATTGACTAGTTTGTATTCTTAAGACCGAGAGGTAAAATTCACTTTCTAGTAATCTAGGTTTTAATTGCCCAACAAAGAAATTAATTCCAATTTAATAGATTTCCCACCTTAATAATTATTTTGGGTTTGGATTGATTGTTTATGCATGTTGGATTGGATTGGTTGATTTCCCTAGAATCTGTGTTTTTTATTATTGAATTTTATTCCCAAGTTAATTTTCTATTTTGAAAACAAAAACCCTCTTCAAATTTGGATTTCTCAAACAAAGAATTGATAAACTGTGTCCAGTACATGAGATGACTTCGCTACACTATCCCTGTGGGTTCGACTAGCCTTCGGGTTATTATAAATTTATTTGCTGCTGTATTTTTACAGTCGATCAAATTAGCGTTGTTGCCGGGGATAGTCAGATTTTGTCTTGTTATTGGATTGTTTTGATATTTTCTGGATTGAGTTTTTAATTTCTGTTCGCGTGCGTGTGTGTGAGATTTTCGCTTCTGTTTCGATCGACAGAGCTTCTGTGGATCGACACAGAGGCAACATCCGTGTCTATCGACAGCCTCCCTGTCGGTCGACACAGAGACTGATTCCCAGTTTTCTATTTTCTCTTCAGGTGCAAGAACACAAGACCTCGGGGGAAGAATCTAGAAGCCTTCGATTCAGAAATTGAAGCTACCTGTAGGAGAAACAAAAGCAAAGGAAAGAGCAAGGAAAGAGAGGCTGAGATGGAGCAACCACCAGAAGCACAACTTCAAAACATGACTCCCGAGGAGCAAAGACAGTTCATGAATGATGTCCGACACCTCAGGGATCAACTTCAAGCAGAGTAGGCTGCGAGACTGGCAGCCCTGACCAATGAAGGAAACCCTGAAAGGCGAATTGTGGTGCCTCAAAGATCCATACTAGATCGTTTCCTTCCACAAAGAGAGGAGCCGGGATTCCAGGTTGGCATTGATGCCAACAATTTCGAGCTGAAGACAGGCCTGATTCAGATGGTCCAGCAGAACCAGTATGCAGGGAAGGCCATTGAGGATCCATACGGCCACCTCAGTTAGTTCATCGAGGTGTGCGACACAATCAAGCAGAACGGAGTGCCTCAAGACACCATCCAGATGCGTTTGTTTTCTTTTTCTCTCAGGGATGAGGCCCGGTCTTGGTTTGCTGGATTGGACAAGTGCATAATTGCCACATGGGCACAACTCCGGGCAGAGTTCCTTACCAACTTCTTCCCGCCCAGTATCATCATGAAGAGGAAGTCCGACATCACTCACTTCAGCCAGAAGTATGATGAGACCCTCTATGAAGATTGGAGGAGATACAAAGAGTTGTTGAGGATGTGCACATACTCAAATACCTGAAAAGGACTAGAGACTATTGTCTCGTCTATAAGTGTGAGGAGTTGTGCCCTGTGGGTTACACTGATTCGGATTTCCAGGCAGACCGAGACGAAAAGAAGTCCACCTCTGGCTATGTGTTTACATTGGGAGGTGGGGCCATATCATGGAGGAGTGCAAAGCAGAAGTGCATTGCGGACTCCACCGTGGAAGCAGAATATGTGGCAGCTTCTGAAGCTTCGAAAGAAGCAGTATGGTTTCAAAACTTCCTTCTGGAGTTGGACGTGATTCCTAAACTGCCCAAGATAATCACGATATACTGTGATAATTCGGGAGTTGTGGCTAATTCAAAAGAACCACGAACTCACAGAGCAACAAAACACATTGAAAGGAAGTACCATATTATACGAGAAATCGTAGCAAGGGGTGATGTGCTAGTAGAGAAGATTGATACAAGAAATAATCTAGCGGATCCATTCACAAAGGCTCTGCCTCAGAAGGTCTACGAGATGCATGTACGTAACCTTGGGCTGAGGGCAAAGCTATTCACGTAGAATGTTTGATGTAATAGCTAGATTAGTTTAGACGCGTTATACTCAAGAAAGCACCTGTATAATGCTTTGAGTATAAGTGGGAGATTGATGGATTTATATACTGAAAGCATTATGATTGGTATATTATGTACAAGGTTGATTGGTTAATATACTGGGAATCATAAATGTTGTATGTTCATCTCCTGTCTGAATTAACAAACATGTGTCGCAAACGCAATTATCCTCTTATCTTGTTGATAGGGAGATCATACGGTGTGTAGAAGATCACGGAAGATCGTATGGATCGTTTGACCTAGCGAGATATAAATAGTTATCACAGCTGAGACAGTTCCAGGATAAACTGTCGGTGTAGGCTGCAGAATATACAGTAATAAGCATCTTATCTTGGATAGCTTGGTATGTTGGTGTGGGGCACACATTGATAAGGACCTAAGTCGAGATTGATTCTTTTATCTGACATTAAAAGAATCTAGATCTCTATAGCTTGACGAGATCCTAAGCCTAAATGAAGGTACAGAAGTATATGCAGATTGTGTATTACTTTGAGTTGCAGTGAAAGGCTCTAGTTGAGCTTGTATATCTGTATCTTGGGTAATAGCAGTTTGTGTATGACTGTCTGGTACTGGAACTAGGTAACCACATCCAGTATAGGATGGTGACATTCCCTGAACAGCTCAAAAGGTTCGTTATGCTAAGTCCTGCAGGCTGATTAAGTTCAAGCATAAGTGAAAAGGTTTGAGTGGATTGATTCAGGAATATAAGTTGTTAATTAATTAAATAGCTTGTCAGAGCTTAAATTAATTAACGAATGTCTGTAACCTTAAATGTGGGGATATATCGAGCCCATGCAACCCGTACCTCAAAACGTGGTAGCAAATAGGTAGGACAATATTGATTCTCTGGTGAAATGAATCCATATTAATTAATTATATTCTGGGTTGAATATGGGAACTAATTAATTGATAGGCCTCATTTGCTATTTGCATTTTGGTCCCTGGTCTGGCCCATAAAACTCAAGCCCAATAGGAGTCCAGTATTTTCCTATAAATAGGCCTCAGTTCCTCAGATCTCAACACACCACAAGATCATAAGTTGCACACAGTAAACCAGTTCTGGGAGCTGTGGTGATCGACTAAGATCTGAGAACGAGGAGGAAATTCTGCTTCTCAACCGGGCAAGGGATCTGATAGAGAATCTTCACCGGATTTTCAGATCGAGTTGGGATACAGATCAGAAGATCAAACCAGGAGGATTTTTCTTCTTCTCTCTCTCTTTTGTTTTCGAAAATATTATTATTATTTTCATAGATTTTTTTCCTCAATCTGTTAGGAAATTAAATCTTTGTGCGTGGGAAAGATCAAAGGGCATCTCCGCGCACGCGTTCTTCAGAGTTCATCAATCCAGGTATTCCGCATAAACCTTCTTATGCATAATAATATAGGAGCATGCTAGGATTGTTCATAGGCATAGCAATTTATTTTTGATATTCCAATTAACGATCCTTTGCAAACGGACTTCGTGATTCAGTTCACGAATCCCTTCAGGGTTATGGGGTGTTGACAGGGCCATCTGGAAATATTTACATCAGATCACCTGGAGCAGCAAGAACCACTGTATTGAGAAGACAAGAAGAAGGTGAAAGTCGGTATTCTCAAGTTATTGATGAGAGCTAAAATGTTGTTGAAATTTGGAGGGCTGAGCTCTATTGGTTTGTGTTGTGATCAGGCGTAGTTTTTGAAATTTATGTACTTCATGTGTATTATTTACTTTTGAACATGGTAACTTGAGTTGCAGTTGATTTATTGGTATGTGTATTATTTACTATCTCACCACCAACTATTTGCCTTGGGTGAAATTTAACAATTTGTAACAATCTTTTCTTCTGATATTATTCAGTATATTTGTTGGTTCCATTCTTCAGTATCCATTTAAGAATTTAAATTTCTTTTGGTATTTCACATCATTATTGGAAAATATTAAAACACAACAAAAGTTTTAGAGGCATTTTCGAATGGGGAAGTAACTGAGCAGATAAAGAGAGACCTGCTCTATTCCATCAACTATTAGTCTTTTGAAATAAAATGCAAACAGGAGTTGGTTCCAGAATATTTCATTGTCATCTCTACGTAAGCAATTTTTGTCTCCATTGATCCACATTATAACTACTATCTTATTACTGAGTTAGTAACTTTGAGTCACATGCGACAATCTTGACTGACTCGACAGTTTCCTGGCCCTCCTCACTTTTAAGCTGAGCATTTTGTAAAATGAAAGTCTAGACATTGTCACAGAATCAATAGGTATGAAGATGCCCCTGTAGCAATAAGGTGAAGGAGAAAGCAAAACATCTGTATTATGAACTCCAAAAAAATATAAATATACAAAGGTTACTGAACAAGAATGAAAACAGCTGCACATGCAAGAGAACTGAAAATTGGAACCAAGAAAATTCATACAAAGAATCTATCTACCCAAAAGTGGATGCCTGCCCAAGTTGAAAGGTGAACCACTGTAAACTAAATGATATAGTGTGCATCTCATTACTAGAATATGACTACAAAAAGTTCCACTTCTCGACCAATCAACCCATGTTAAGCTCCTGTTCGCCAAGAGATTTGCTGCTTGTATTGTCAGCATGGTGGGGAAGTAGTGCTCATCCACGTAACATGTTGGCTTGCAGAAGTCTGAGAATTTTGGCCTAGGGTCGTCCAATGCGCCCATGAAGTTGTACTTGGACCACATTCTGTAGTTGTAGATTGTGGTGAAGTTGTAGAGGGTAATGCACGATTTGGATATCAACACAAATCGCTCATTGGAAATATCAAGCAATGCATTAGCCAGAAGTCTCCTCTCTGCATCGCACATAATCATCTTTCCCTATTCTGCAACCTGTGATAGATAAGTTTCTATAAAAAATCTGATAAACATCTCTCCGGCCTTTCTTCAAACACCTGTGATATATATGTTTCTATAAAAAATCTGATAAACAACTCTGAGGCCTTTTTTTCAAACATTAACGTAAAACAAATATTCAAGCTTTAATCTCATATTAAAATACATACTTTATATTGACTATAAATGTTAATACCACTCTTCTCAATCGACTTTCAAAAGATTTTTCAGCATAAATACGTGTGGGTTCAAGGACGAAGATAAACCACAGTTATTCTGATAGAAAAACATGAAGAAAAAGAAAAAGAACATTCGACTTGCCTGGAGATGCACGAGTCTTTCACCGCCGTCAACTCGCTGTTGCCGTCTATGCCGCCATCGAAATGAGGTTTTTGTTCGTCGTTTCAGAATTTGGGGAGACTCTATTCACGTTAATCAATTTAGGGGTTTTAAAATTTAGAGATTGTAGTCTTTATTTTAAATAACTGAATGATATGGTCTAAAATAATTATAAATAAATAAATACAAGGACGCCACGTCAACACGCACGTGGAATAAAACGGGTTAGTCAGCATAAAAGTAACGTCATCCGTCAAGTAGGATAAAATTCCATAACGGAATTAAAAGTTGGGATAAAATTCTCTAACTGCAAAAAGTTGGGATAAAATTCCCAGTAACTTAATTATTTGGGATAAAAAAAAACCTAGTTTTTCCAAAAATATATGTATTTATTGTACCTCAAAACTTAAAAATAGAATAATAAATATTTTAAGAAAAATCGAAATTCAAAGTAAATCAAAACAAAAGTAAAATAAATAAACATAGTCTTTTTAAAATAAATCTGAAAATAAAAAATGAAACTAAAAAAATTAAGATTAATATAAAAAATCGACATTTTGGGCAAAATTAAATTGAGACGCTCAAATTAATAAAATGTTAAGTATAAATTTGAAATAGAAGTACATTCAGATTTTTTTAAATAAATTTGATAATAAAAAAAAAACTAAAATATGAACAGAAAGCTGAAATTAATTCAAAATTTTTAAAAAGCCGACATCAATTATTGTATTGATTTCGATTGTAAACTTATTCTTAATTCAGTTTTCTAGATCGGGTTTAAATTTTTTCTTTCAGCTTGCCATTAATTATTTGTTATGAATGTAAGAATTGAATTAATGGGAATGAAGAAAATAGAAAATTCCCGAAACAAAATACTTGCGAAGCAACTGAGTAGTGTGCCCGCCGGGCATGCTCACTAACGAAACAAACACAATAATCCACGTTAGCTTCTTTAAATTGTCGAATTAATTCAATTTTTTTAATTTTAAATTTATTTTAAAAGTATAATTCTAATCTCATCATTATTTTTTACCGTAAATTTCAATTTTTATAAAAATTTAATTCTTATTTTGTTTTGCTTCATATTTTCATATTATTTACAAAATTATGTTTATCTATATCTACTTAGACTTAAGATTTTATTTTAAATATTTTACTATTTTATTTTTGAAATTTTAGGAAACTATTATTACATGTACTTTTAATGAGGGCAAAAAAGAAAATTTAAAAGTTACAGTGTTTAATGAACTAATTTTAAAAGTTGAGGGATCTAATTGACTCAAATAATTATAGAGGGTCTAATATGCTCATTTCAGAAAAGTCGTTGGATTAATATGATCCTTATTCCTAATTTAAAAGGTTGATAATTTTATTAAATTTGAAAATATGCATAGTATATGTAGAGTATAATTGAGTATTTGGCCTTTATGTTAATTATTAAGAATGACGTGTAAGTCAAGGGTTTTAAGCTAGAGGTGATCTCCAATGAAACTTTATTTAAATTTTTTTTATTATTTATTATATTAATATTTTTATTTAAGAATTTTTAGTCCTGTTATAACTCACAACTCACAAGAGTCGAAAATGGTTAGCTTACATATCCACAATTGCAACTTTTTTATATCAGTTTTTTAGTAGATTTAGAAGAAGAAAAAAAAAAGTTTGAAGCTTATAGGTAGTGTTGAATTGATGATTATGCATAGCAAACAATGACATTAAGAACTTGTGAGAGGTAAAATATGGATCCCCAGCCTCGATGAGCATAATTAAGCAGAAAATTGTGGTTGTGAATCACCAACGCATGCAACCTTCCCACCTACAACAATCAATTCTTGCAAACGAAATAGCAACTATAAGATTTACGAGCCATTTTTCCCCGCCCTAAACTGACATTATCGTACAACGATAATGAATAATACATGCCCCCACTTCATTACTCGACGACCTACCCTCTATTTCTAAGTCAATGTTTGAACCTCATTATATATTTTATGTCAAGTCTCTCCCTCATTACTACTCACTTCTCTTTATAACCCTACCTTACATCAACTTCTCGCTCTCCACTCCCTTAAACCTGTTGGTGGTGCCCATCGCCTTCTAACCTTAGCCTCTCTCTCTCCATCTCAGCGCTCCGTGAGTCCATCCGCCAACCTTGGCCGGGACCAAGCTTTATTTGTAATAATTTTGGGATGGTGGTTGTTAATTTTTTTATTTTTTATGTAGATTTCCGGGTCCGTTGATTGAGGGACTTTCCCAAGCTGCGACACTCAGGTTAAAACATCCTCATGCTTTTGGTAATGATTTGCAAATGATGTTACGTGATTTGTGCATTAACTAGCTGTAGTATTTATTTCCCAAAGTATTAATTTGATGCGGGTGGCGTGTTCCAACAATCAACTATTTTTGTATTAGATTTGAAGTTTTTTCGATTTATTAAAAAAAAAAAACCGTCAATGAGATAACTAGGTAATCAAGTTACTAAAAGCGAAAGGAATAAAATAATAGAAAAGAAAAATAAAATGTTAATGATTCTTAGAGGGCAATCATAGAGAATTTTAGATAAAGCATAATCAATTATAGATAAAGCGCTCTTTTCGTCCCATTTCAATTGTTATTCTTTACTTTTCTGTCAATCCCATTTAATTGTCTCGAAAGTTAATATACACTCACTATTAAAATATAAATTTTTTTCTCTACTCAAGTTGATTATTGTGTCAAGTCCATTGAAGACAATTCTAGAGTGAGTAACATGCATCAGATTGTGAACGAGTTTAAACTTAAATCATTAACAGGATGTAAATGAAGAATGTTGTTTGTCATTATTAAACACAAAAGTTGAATTTTAAAATCCTCGTCATTACCAGAACTATTTACAAATTACAACATTATCTGTAATCGCCGAACCCGGTATTGGAAAAGAATTGATATACTCTCATTTCCTCTCTAATAATAATTTTTTATATATATTCTTTTTAGAATTGTAATTCCAGTTTAATTTTTGTTCAATATCAACCGGTTGATTAATTAAGTTTTGCTCAGAGTCAAAGTTCAAACCCCCACTAGCTCCTCCCCTGTCTGAAACGAATTGCGTTGAATTGAAGAGTTTTGATTGGTGTACTATAAACATATGATGGAATTAATGATTTAACAACTTGGAGCGCCTTGAGATCGTCCACTATAGTGAAGACCAACATTGAAATCTATTAATCTTAAGTTGCTGGTTTGGTATTTTATTTACGAGTTATTGGGTTTGGTAAAGTAGAATGAATATATATATATATATATATATATATATAAATCCAACATACACAGGTAAAATATACACTTAATAATTTAAAATAGCCAAAATCTTATATGGAGTACAACAAATAGCCACTCTTATAAAAACATGCAAGAAATAGCCAAAATGCTTTGACCAACATTTGAATGGAGTTAAAATTCCAATTATACCCTCCTATATATTTCTTTTATATTTATCTTAATTTAATTCCACCATTTACACAAAATAAAATTCCATCTACACAATTAATTAAAATTCCCAAGAATCCGCGTAAACAATTTTGGTATCAGAGCCCTGTTCATCCTAATAAAACATATATTCCTAAGTAATGCCAGGATTAACAATAGAAGCAGAATTAGAAATATTACATAATCAAGAAATAGATTTATTAGATCAATTACAATCAGCTGATATGATTAATAGAGGAACAATATGTTTAGAACTTAGAAGAGTGAAAGCACATATAAGTAGACTAGTTAGACTCATGTTTGGTATATCAGAAGAATCAGATACTACTATTCATAATGATAATTAAAGAAAAATTATCATACGTACGATTAATAGAATATCAATTAATGGAAATAGAAATTAAAAAGACAATATTATCTGCCACAGAAAAATTATATTTAACAAATAATGATGCAGAAAAACAACAAATAAGATTAGATATACAATTTCTTGAAACAGAAGAGAAATTAGCTGAAGAATTCATACAAGAATATTCTAATAGATTATTACGACAAAACAATTTGCTACAATAAGCAATTTTGAGATGATATTACTAAGAAGAGAAATTTTGAGAATTCAAAGAAGTATAAAATTAATAAAAGAATTAATAAAATTTCGTATTATAGAAGATGAAATATATGAAGTATTTCGATTAGAAATTTTATTAAAAGAATTAGAACAACAATTAATAATTCTAATAACTACATGACAGAAGGGAATTCAAAAGTATCTAATTTAATATTAACATTAATAGAAATGATTAAAGAAAATCAAAAAGAATTATTAGATGCAATAAATCGAAAAAAGAAAACAAAAACACGAAAATATAAATACCAAGATTTAATAAATTTCCTAAACGAACAAGGAAAATTAGATAATGAGGAAATATTAACAGGAAAAGAAAAATGTCTTGAATGTAAAGAGGCATTAGAATTAATTCAAGAATTAGTAACAAAAGGTACAACTAAAAATTTAATAAAAAATGAACCTATAAATGAACCTATAAAAAATAAATGGATACCACCAATTCGAAGATAAACGAAATAGAAAAATTATCAAAATTAATAGACAAATTACAAATACATGATTTGAATGTTGCAAGAATAGATGAAGAAGATGCTCAAGGTATCATATATGGAATAGATAGTGATGATGAAAATCCAACATTAAATATGGAAGAAGATGAAGAAGAAAAACGTAAAAACGAAGATTATATTAAGCAACAAGAAAATGCTTCTACAAGTAATAATACACGACCAAATAAATATGAAAAAAGCTTTATTGATTATATGTATAAAAATGATTATACATATACAAAAGAAAAATACAAAAAGAATATTCCACCATCATATATTCAAAAAGAAAGAAGTATAAGTAATGGAGTATTAAACATAGATTGTGCATCAAATGCATCAGATTTAATTATGTTATGGATAAATCAATTCCAAATGATAGTTCAAACTGATGATGATACAATTAGCAAATTACCACTAGAAGATTTTTTAACATATATTCAGTATAAAGCTACAGGACAATTATCAGACTGGTTAACAACAACGCCATGTAATTATAACATCTATGCTAGAACAGATACATCAAAGGAAGCTAAATTTGACCTTCTAAAACAATTATCCAAACAAATATTTGCAGAATTTTTTGGTGATGAAGCAGAAACGTCACGAGAATTTGAAAAATCACATATTATAAAAATACTAAGTAATATGGCTCTTTGTGACCCATGTGATACAGAAAATTTCTTTTGCCAAGTAAGAGGAAATTATTATAAAACATCAGATAGAAGTGGTCTATTAGATATAGTAAAAAGTAAACTACCACCAGCAATGTTACGATATATAAATATACAATTAACAAACCCAGCAAAAACTAAAATAACACAAACACTAGGACTAATAGAAAAATATGCATTAGAATATAGAGATGATTTGTGTATGAGAAAAACTGAAGAAAAATATTTAGAAAAAATAAATATACGATGTTGTAAACAACTTGAAACAATTCCACATCAATATGGATGTAAACAAGAAAGAAAGAAAAGATATAAAAAACGATATTATCCTCGATATAAAAAATATAGAACATTTAAAAAACCATGGAAACAAAAATATCAGAGGAGGTATAGAAAATACGATAAATATGACAAAAACACAAGAAATAAGAAAAATTCGAACGAAAAAAAGACATGTAGATGCTGGAAATGTCAAGAATTTGGTCATTATGCTAATGAATGTCCAAAGAAAAACTTATATAAAGAGAATAAAATAAAACTAATATACTGTTTAGGGCTCGAACCTATAGAAGACATATACGAAGAAGGCGAAGAAATGAATTTCGATACATATAGCATAGAATCTGAATCTGAAATTTCTAGCTGCACAGAAAGTAGTGATGAGCAAGAATAGTACATTTATAAAAGTAAAACTATTTAATAAATATACTTTTGCTTATATAGATACTGGGGCAACTATATGCCTTGCACAAGAAAAAATGTTACCAACAAAATATTGGTTAACACTAGAAAAACCAATACAAGTAAGAATTGCTAATAATAAAATTATCCAAATAAATGAAAGAGCAAAAGATCTTGTAATACTAATTGAAGGAAGAAAATTCCCTCTAGACACCTTATACAAACAAGATACAGGAGTACTATTAATATTAGGAAACAATTTTCTCAAAAAATATTACCCTTTTATTCAAGAAATTGATAGAATAAAATTACGTTGTCCAGCAATGAAAAACCAACGTCGACATCTAGTTACAACAAAGATATATACTACACTTTCCTTTTTACAAGGAAAAATTATCCATGAACTTAAAAATCAATTAATTTTGTACATTCACGAAGAAATTGAAATAAAAGTCTTGAGAATCCTCGATGAAATAAGCAGTCAAGATCCTTTAGACCCTATTAAGAATACAAATACAATGGAAGTTAGGATAGAATTAATAGATCCTAATAAAGAAATAAATGTACCAAATAGAATTCCATATACAGAAAGAGATGTCGCAGAATTTAAAGAAGAAACAGAAAAATTATTAGAAAAAGGAATTATAGAACCAAGCATAAGTCCACACAGTGCACCAGCATTTTATGAAAATCATAATGAAATAAAACGAGGAAAGAGAAGAATGGTTATAAATTATAAAGAAATGAATAAAGCCACTAGGGGAGATGCATACAAATTACCTAGGCAAGATTATATTTTTAATAAAATTAAAAAGGCAGAATGGTTCACAACTCTTGATGCAAAATCAGGATATTGGCAGTTACGATTACATAAGGACACTAAACCTTTAACAGCATTTAGTTGTCCACCACAAAATCAATATCAATTTACAGTTATGCCATTTGGATTAAAACAAGCACCTAGTATCTATCAACGATTTATGGATAATAATCTTAAGGGATTTGAATCAATAAGTCTAGCATATATAGACGATATTATAATTTTTACTTTAGGAACAAGAAAATATCATTTAAACGAAGTTGCAAAGCTACTACTACAACTACAAAGAAAAGGAGTAATTCTAAGTAAGGAAAAAGCAAAAATAGCATTAGAAGAAGTAGAATTCCTAGGAATGAAAATTTTAAAAGGGGGATATATAGAACCACAAAAACATTTATTAGAAAAAATTAATAAATTTCCAGATAAATTAGAAAATAGAAATCAAATACAACGATTTCTTGGATGTTTAAACTACATTGGTGAAAAAGGTTTTATAAAACAACTTTCAAAAGAACGAGCATTATTACAAGAAATGATATCAGAAAAGATTCCATGGAAATGGACAATTAATGCAACACAAGCTGTAAAAGCTTTAAAAGAATTATGTAAAAACCTTCCAAAATTATATCTACCAAAACCAAATGATTTACTCATTTTAAATACTGACGCAAGTCAAGATACTTGGGGAGCAGTCCTTCAAGCAATTCCAGATGCTTATAATGATTTCAAAATATTTATCACAAATAATAAACCATCTGAAGTAAAAACATTCTTAAAACAATTTAAGAATATATTATTAACAAAATGGGCATCAGGAACATTTAAACCAGCTGAGAAGAACTATACGGTCCACGAAAAAGAAACACTTGCTTTAATAAAAGCATTACGAAAATTCAAATTGGATTTACAACCAAAGAAATTTATATACCAAACGGACAGTTCTTATACAAAAGACTTTACAAAATACAAGATAAAAGAATCGTATAATAAAGGACGATTACTTAGATGGAGCCTTGAAGCTCAACAATACGATTTCTTATCTTTGCACATTTCAGGCAAAGAAAACAATCTAGCAGATACATTAACAAGAGAATGGAAGGAGTCCGATCCATCCTGAAAGTAGAAAGAGAAAGATTATTAGAAAAGGCAAAACAATGTCGTCTGCAAGCACAACAGTTGCAAAAAGAAGCAAGTCAAGCAGATAAAGAAGCACAGGCGATAGAATTAATGCTTAATTCATCCAGTGGAAAACAAACTGAAGATCCCTCAGCAACAACAATCAAGGATAAATCAAAGGCAGAAGAACACACAGCTGATGGATCTCAATCCAAAGAAAAATTTGATGAAGAAGAAAGAGTCAAAGCATACTATGTTATTTTTAATGGCTTAAATGCAGGCATATATGATGATTGGATCAAGGCAGCAATCTTCATCAACAACCAAAGCGGCATCATCCATAGAAAATATACCAGTCTACAGGAAGCAAAAAATGCACTAACAGAGTACCGAAGTACCTATGCAGCAAAAGCAGCAATGCTAGGACAACCACTTCAAACAAGAATGGCAAGTTTAGGGCGAATCCCTAATAACAAACCACTAACAATAAATTCTATCCCTACTGAACAAGAACGGGAAGAATTAACAAAACTAACTAAAACAATTTTTGATCAAGAATATAATTTCTTGATTAAATACACAACGGCAGACAAACTCTCAAGCATATACCCTATTGAAGGCACATTTCAAGGGCCTAAGGCAATTGTTTTACCTGAAGCAGATCCAATTAAGACATATATGATGTTCCAAAGTGGACTCATAAGCATAATATACTTCAGAAGCATGGATATATTCCGATATTTTCCAAACTATATGAAGAAGGCTATCCAGCAATATCATTCAGGAGTAATAAAGCAAAGGGAAGGATTCCTGAAGATATTTGCAACATATCCACTATTCTTCAATGAAGGAGAGCAAGCAGGACAAGTAAGACAACCAGCCATACAATTATGTCAGATAGGAGTAAGTAATCAAAACTATCCTACTCTTGGAGAAACAAAACATGAGGACATCATACAACAATTTTTAAACAATTATGTCCTGATACTACTACGAGGAATCAAGATTCGAGCACGAACAAATTACATTTCAAAATCAGTAATTATATGGAGCATGCAGGCAAGGGAGAAAGAAGTAGACATTCAAAGCCAGAAATATATAGAAAAATTCCTAAGAGATTTACAAGGAATTGATTTCGAATACACTCCAGAAATAAAGCAAGAAATTTGTATCAGACCGATAGAAGAATTTCCTGGAGATCATGCATGTAGCATATGTACACCAAGCACCGACGGAGATGCAGACTTTGAGACAATAGAAGAAAAGAAGATGTGAGAAGACATCACTATTTTTGTATTTTTCTTTTCTTTACTATGTAAATTATTAGTTTGTACTGTTTTGTGGTACCCCGCCATGTGAAGTGGTACCCCTCCACTATGTAAAAGGCAGACCTTTCGTCGCCTATAAATAATGTGGCTCTCTCATTAGGAGAGGACACACTTTCTTGTAACATATCCTTCATCTATGAAAAGTTTCTTTCTCTACATTTGATCTCTGGAGGATCTGAAGAAGGCTACAGCGAAGAAGCTACTATGCCAAATTGATCTTGAGATCTGGAAAAAGAAACATTTCAGGTATGAAATTACACAACTCATTTACAAAGTTCAACATATCAAGCATGAAATGTCAAAGTGGCAACCTATATCGCTGTGACAGCATATAGCAGGCCCGACAGAGTGATAAACGATATGAAGAACATAGATGTTAAATTAGATCATAATAACTATAATCAATATCATATACTAACAAGTATAAACAAAAAATTAGTTGTTGCACTAATAGACACAGGATCTTGTACAAGTTTTATAAGTGAAGATCTAGCAACAGAAATTTATGATTTATATCCAGAAGTAACATATATAACTCTCGAAGGAACTCCAGTAAGAAATACTAAATATACATCTGTTAATATTATTTTTAGTAAAACATTTTCAATAAAACTAGAAATACCAATCGATGGAAGAACTAAACAAGAACAAAAAGAAATAATATTAGGAATAGATTTTCTAGAAAACTTTAATTATAAAATAAAAAGTAAAGAATTAATACTAAAAATACAAGGAGAAAAATTTAAAATTCCACGAATAAATTTATATAAGGAAAATATTAAACAATTACTATGAATATCTTTGAAAAGGGAGAAAACTCGAAGCAAGAACAAGAACAAGATGATATACAAGAAATAGAAAAAATAGAGTCAATCGGAGAATATTTGTCTGATATAATATTCGATAAGAAAATAATAAATAAGGTCCGAAAAAAGGGAGAATTCACACTTAACTCTAAATAAAGTATAGAAATTCCAACATTTAATAAAAGAATATCAAACATACTAAATCGAGAAAATATATTATACTATGGATTAATGAGTGGAGAATCAGTAGTATACATGAATCAAGCAAATTATGAATTCCAAGCATACATAATGAATAAAGAAAAAATAAAAAAGAAAATAGAAAAAATACCTAAAAAAGACCAGAAGAAATTAGGATACATACATATTGGAATAATAAAAATAATACTAAAATCTACTTATTTCACAGGAAAAGACACACCTGTACAACTACAAATTGTTGACAATAGAATTTTAGATGAAAAAGATAAAATTATAGGAGGAATAGATGGCAATTTAGGTTTTGACATAATTAAATTCGATGTCGCCTTACAATATGGAATTCCTTTCCAAACACAAACCTTTAATGATGCAATCGGAGTCCGATGTAATTTTCTCAAAAAAGATTTTATGAGACCCGCAGACATACCATTCACTGTAAGTTACAAAGTATCTTATGCATTAACTAATAGTAATTTAAGTATAATTTTTCAACATAGAGATAGAATATATACAGATGAATTATTAAGTACTACAAGTACTATAATAAAAAAAGATAATAGCCTACAAAAATTCTTTCAACGAAGTTCATCTCAAAGAATTCAAAATAATACATCAATCTTAAAAATAGAACAACCAAGAGCTAGTACAAGCAATATAAACCAAAATAAATGGCCTGAACCACTAAAAAGACAAACACTACATTCAGAAAATCAAATAACACAACTGAATAAACAAATACAAGAATTAAAAACAGTTGTTACAGAAATAAATAATAAAATATAATTCGATACTAATTAAATTATGCCTAATTCCATTTTTATATCAATAAAAATTAGAATTAAAAATGTATAAAAATACTAGAAATAAAATCAATTATAATTGAAATAAATAGAAGAAAAATAATTGAAGGGTATTTATGGAAGAAAAATTGATGAAAAGGTGATTTAGCTACTTTTTAGAGTTTTTCATAAGGATGGCTATTTTTTAAAGCATCTACAGCCAAATGGCTAGAATAGATTTTAGCTCTAAAATATATATGGAGGTGGCAGCGAAGAGCATAAATAGTAAAATGGAAAAGGTGGGTGAATCACCAACGCAGCGTCCTTTCATCTACAAAGTACACCATCAGTTTATGCATAATAGCGACGACAAGGTTTACGAGCCGGCTGTGGTTGCAATCGGCCCTTATCATCACGGCAAACAAGGCCTAAAGATGGTGGAAGATCTAAAGCCCCAGTTTATGAAATCACTTCGAGATACATCTCAGCCGCTGCAGAAATGGAGCAAGCCGCGCGCCATTGTTATGCTGAACCCATAAGCTTCACTTCAGCTGAGTTCATCCAGATGCTGGTGCTCGATGCTTGCTTTATCATCGAGTTTCTGCAAAATTTCGAAGATGGAGATTTAGCTGATCATGATCCCATCTTTAGATGGACTGGTTTGTTATTTCCTTGATGGAGG
Source organism: Plectranthus barbatus (assembly GCA_026898455.1). Lineage (NCBI taxonomy): Eukaryota > Viridiplantae > Streptophyta > Magnoliopsida > Lamiales > Lamiaceae > Plectranthus > Plectranthus barbatus. Next base: position 26,560 of record JAPKLW010003753.1, read on the forward strand.
ACCTCATGTTGTTCGAAAATCAAATCCCTTTCTTTGTTCTGTGCAAGATGTTTGACCTCATCGATGAGCCGAACCAACATCAACAACTGATCCAAATGCTCTGCAGATTCTTGGGAATGGAAAATATGTATGATTCAAACTGGAACAACAGAGACCCAGAGTTGGTGAAGCACATTCTCCATTTGGCTCACACTGTTTTGCGACCTTCATCCGATCACTTCATCAACTTATGCCGTTCATCTCAACCGAGGGAACTCCCGCTAATCCCTTGTGCCAAAGAGCTCAAAGATGCAAACATTAGATTCCTCAATAAAGAATCAAGCACTGTGTATGAGGTTGAGTTCAAGAAAGGGACGTTGACAATGCCAACTCTCAGAATTGAAGATGAGACGGAGAGGTCCTTAAGAAACTTCATCGTTTACGAGCAGTATTTTCCGGACAACCAACCTACTTACGTGACGGATTATACATACATATTGGATTGCCTTGTGAATACTTTGAAGGATGCGGAGATTCTTTCTCATTGTGGAATCCTTAGAAATTTAACGGCCGATAATCAAGAGGCGGCCGACATTATCAACCGGCTTGGTCTATCGGTGGTGTATTCGTCGGGGACCCAATTCATCTACAGTGATGTGTTTGGCAGCATTAACGCTCACTACAAGAAACCTTGGAATACATCATGGGCGGCGTTACATCGAGACTATTTTAATACTCCATGGGCGTATTTTTCCTTCGGCGCTGCTGTTTTCCTGCTGCTGCCTCAGATTGTTTTATCTGCTCTTCAGCTCAAATAAATCTTATTTATTTATATGCACCCATCCAACATCACCTCTCCAACGGCGGACCAAGAAATTTTCTTCCGGAAGCATGTATTGTTTAATGTTTATGAAACACAATTATGTTAAACTGATTATGCAACTAGTTCTTGAAAATTGAGTTTCTGTCTCGCTACTTTATCCCTTATTAGTAGATCTAAATACATCAAAACTGCATTTTTGGTTGCTGCAGGCTGCCATTGGTTGGAATTACTATATCTGTATGGTCTGCCATGACTTGCATGAGGTAATTTGTCCATCGGGGATTGCATTCTTCATTAGTGACAGAGGCTTGATGTCCATGCTGAACACAACTGCTATCTGGGATTATAAATATTGACAGTTCAATAATCCATGCATACTGCTTTTTAATTTACTTTTGCATGCTGTCAATTTTTATTTGTGGGTGAATCGGATGATTTTCCATGGATTTTTTTTTTCCTTCTTAGTTACATTTACATAATGTATGATTGATGATTCCTTGCATGAACTGATGGGCGAATTTTTTACGCATTAATGAATTAGGCATTTGAATCTACCTGTCGTCTGCGAATGCTTTTTGAGAGTCGTCGTCTGTCGAATACCTTTTTTAGAATTCGTATAACATCTTCGTAGGTTGCTTTACTACATCTTTGAGGTTGTATATTTCCCTCCGAAGGGAATTGTCAGACTTTCATGGTCTAGATTTGGCACTCTTCTTGATAAGCTTTCAGGCTTCTATCCACTACCGATTCAAGGGTTGTTGGTAGTGGGGAATTCAGAAAAATCTGGTGAGGGGTTGAATATATATATATAATTTTATCTTCTATTTTAACTTCAATCATTTTACTCCATCCGTCCTATTTTAATAGTTTTAATAGTCTTGTTTCCTATTTTCATTCGTCCCACTTTAATAGTCATATTTCTAAAAAAGATAATTTTTTCACACTCAACAATAAAATATTAATTTCATTGAACTCATTCTATACTCACAAGCATTGATTATTGTGCCAAAAGCAAACAAGAATATTAATCTGGGACGGAAAGAGTATATCATAAAATACCGGATAACCATACTATAAAAACGGAAAAAAAAAAACTTGAGCCCCTAGCCCCATGTAAATCCGCCACTGATTGTGGGGTGATGTGGCACTAACATTGCACATGTGGATTAAAAAATAAAATAAAAGATATGAAAATACAACAACCATGAATGTCGGCAACCTCTCACATGTGATACGTTTTGGTTGGATTATCAAATTATATAAAATATAATTTTAAAGTAAAAAAAATATGGATAATTAATAAAAAAATTATATTATAATTCATCATTTTTATCCTCTACAAATATAACCTAATATATTTTTAAGATTTTTTAAATTCAATAAAAATTATAATAAATAATATATTTTAACAAAATAAAGTAAAATGTAAGTTGTGGGAAAATCATTAATGTGAGTAGAAATTAAATTAGATTGTGAGTTGTATATATATGTAGAGAGGATAGAAATTAATATTTTATTCAAAAATTAGGTTGTTATGATTATTATAGTTTATAGCGAAGGAACTTTCATGTCATTAGACTTCGAAATTGATGACTGAATTATTTATACCCTAGCTATCATATTCTAAATGTAACATTTTTATGAATTGTCCAACAAAGAAGTTCATAATACCTTTATGATGTTTCACTACGAAGAGGAACTAAATTGGGAAATAATCAATTCATTCATCCATGTCATGCTTGATAGGTAAATGTCCCTGGAATCTGTACTCTCACAATCGTTTTCATCAAAAGTAATTTAGTTTTCTGTCTTAAGTTTAATTCGCAAGTATTGAGAATTTCAAAATAATTACTGATGGGTTTTGTATACTGAAAGCATTTATTACAATGTGTATACAACGGTTTATTTCTCCTATCTGTTAACAATCGTACATGTATGAACAAAGGTATCCGCTTGTCTCACCGATAGGGACGATCATACGGCGTGTTGTAGATCGCAGAAGACAGTATGATCACTTGACCTAGTGAGACATAAACCTTGATCACAGCCGAGACAGCGTACGAGGATACGTCTGTCCGGATGGCTGCAGCATTGTCGGAATAAGTAGTCTGTCTTGGTTACTTGACATGCTGGTACGCGGAGGTGGCGTATTGATGGACCGCAGTGAGATATATTCCTCTGTCTGACATCAGCGAATAAAAGATCTCATCATATTGATTGAATCCAAACCCTAACAAAGGTTCAGGGGTTTGCACGGGTTGACTGTTGCTTTGACTTGCCATGGTGGAGAGCCAACACAACGCGCTCGTATATCCGCATCTTAGGTAACAGAAGTTCGTGTAGTACCTCCTGAGACTGAACTTAGGTAACCATATCCGAGTAATAGGATGGGGACATTCCCTGAGGAGCTCAATAACATTCATCGTGCCAAAGTCTTGCAGGCTGATTAAGTTCAGGCACGAGTGATAAGGTTTGAGAGATACTACTCAGGAATAATATGATATTAATTAATTGTAGTTAGAGCTTGTCAGAGGCTCCGATTAATTAATGGATGTCCGGTAACCTTAAATATGGGGATTCTCAATTAATGCAACCCGTTCTCATAACGTGGTAATAAAGGGGTAGGTCAGTATTAATTCTATGGTGAAAAAGAATTAATATTGATTAATTAATTATTTCCTGGGTTGTGGACATGAGAATTAATGAATTTATAGGCCCACTTTATTATTTGCATTAAGTCCCAGGTCTGGCCCAATTAAATATGCTAATTGAGCCCAAAATGGCCCATTAGGGTTTCTAACCCTAGGTCTATAAATAGACAGCTCTCTCTCATAAGTTATAACACAGTTGAAACACACTAAACCCTAGAGAGAGAGGAGGCGCCGATTTTGGTGAACAAGGAGGAGAATTTCGATTCTGGTCCTGCTCAGAATACAGATCTGTGGAATCCTCACCAGTAGCAGATTTGATCAGCATTGGGACACAAATTTGAAGACCTAATCTGGAGAACAGATTTCTTTCTCTTGTTCTTTGTTATTTTCGAATTTATTTTAAATTAGATCTCTAATTTCTACTTCCGCAAATAAATTCGAATTGCGTGGTTGAATTGGATTTTGGAATTCAAACGCAAAAGATCGGTACAGACACTACGGAATTACGGTAATCTCTCAATCCACAATTATGCATTAAATTCATAGGAGCATGCTAGGGTTTTTGTGAATTTAATTATGGGCAATATCCATAGATCGATCTGTTGGAATTATATACTGAAAGCATATATGATTAAGTGTTTTGTACACTGGTCTTCATATATGTTGCCGCAACAATGCTCGTTGTCTGATGGAACAAACATACAACGAACTATAATATCCTATTATCTCGCCTATAGGGATGATCATATGGTGTGTAGTAGATCACAGAGGATCATATGAATCGTTTGACCTAGCAAGATATAAACAGTATCACAGCTGAGACTGTCCCTGGATAGGCTGTCGGTCTAAGCTGCGACACATCGGTTCATAAGTGGGCTTATCCTAGCTACTTGATGTGTCGGTACATTGTTATGTATTGATGGGATCAACAGTGGGATGTGCCATTCACATTGACATACGAATGAGCCAGATCCCTAACATACTTCCTATGATCTTAAACCTAACTGAAGGATAAGGGGCACACAAAGATTGACCACACTTTAATTTACTAGAGTGGCGAGTCTTACATGTACTCTAATACTTGTATTTTAGGTGTTGGCAATTTGTGTGTGGCCTGCTTTGTCTGGACGTTTTGGTAAGCATATTCGTTTCAGGATGGTGACATTCCCTGAGGAGCTCACAAGGTTCATTATGCTAAATCGTGCAGGTTGAATTATTTAATTCAGGCATAAGTGAAAAGGAGTGAGTGGTGTAACTCAGGAAATAAGAGATTAATTAATTGTGGCTAATTGTCATAGGCCAAATTAATTAATTAATGTCTAAAGCCTTAAATATGTGGATCATGTTAGTTTGGTGCAACCCGTTCCTAATAACGTGGTAATAAAGGGGCGAGTCAGCATTGTTACCGTGGTGAAGGTTAAAACAATGTTTTATTAATTAATTATGTTCTGGGTTGAACAAGGAAGGATTAATTAATAAAGAGGGCCCACTTTATTATTTGCATCTGATCCCTTGTCTGGCCCATTAACTGCTCAGAGCCCATTAGGGTTAGGGTTTCTCAAAACCCTAACACTATAATTCTCTCTATCAGATCATCAGAGTAGTCAACAAAAGTTGTGAAAACTAGGGTTTTTCAGTATAATTAAGAGAGAACGGCGGCGGCTGATCCGGTGGGAGAAACTGATCGATTTCTCCAGATCTCGGATTCAACTTGGTAGATAATCCTCACCAGATTTCCAAGGAGCAAGGGAACAGATCAGAAGATCAGATCTGTAGGAACAATCGTTCACGCCGGCGTCCAAGATCCAGATCTATTTCATCGTTATTGGCTCCGATCTAGATCTGTAGATCAAACGGTGAAATCAGGTATTCTCTAAATCCATCCTCTGCAATTAATTTTATAGGAGCATACATAGGATCGCATGGTTTATTTAATTAAAATTTGTTCCTGGTATACTAAGAACGAACCTTGGCAAGAAATTCATTAATGGCAACTCGTGTTGTCCATCGTAGACTCAAACCCTACACGATCTGGTTCAGTTTTGGTTTTGGTGATTCGGTTCACGTGAAAACCCTACAATTACCACTCAAAATTTGACTTTTCCCTAACCCGTGTTTTGAGAACTAATGTTTTAGTACTTAGGATTCTTCGTTACTTCTTTCCCTGTGGGATCGATAATTTTTATTTGCCGCTATATTATTAGCTTTGCTAAGTCGCTGTTAAATAATTTAGCGAACAAATTTTGGCGTCGTTGCCGGGGAAAGAATAAAATTAATCTTACTATTAAAAATGTGATCAAAGTACTGATTTAGGTTGTATTTTCTTCGTGTTTTTGTATTTTTTGTCGTTTACGTCGATCAAAGTGATTTTTCGTCGATCGACGCATGTGTCATTACCTCGTCGATCGACGCTATAGCTCGTCGATCGACGCCGTAGTGTTTTCTGATTTTCAGTTTTTCAATTCCAGATCGTTTCTTGTTATTTTCAGTTTTACCTCACTACCTCCTTTGCTGTACAGGTAGTGCATGAGTACGAGAGCCAGAGGAAAGGACCCGCTATACTATCACCCGGATATTGAAGCCACTTGCAGAAAGATCCGAAAAAATAAGCGTGCTCAGGAAGGCTCGAGTAATCAAACAATGGAAGATAACGTGCCACCACTGGTTATTCAACCACAACCACCAATGCTAACTGCAGAGGAGCAAGCTGTGCTTCTCCAAGAAGTTCAAGCTATGAGGGCACAGATCCAACAGTTCAACCTGGAGAGAGACCTCGAAAGGAACAATCCGAATGGAAGGGATGTTCGCCATAACCCACTGTTTGACGACAATCCCGACAATGAAGAGGACGATAACCCAAATTCGCCGGAGGAATCTGACAATGAGGAAGAAGAGGAGGCCATGCAGAACCGGTATAAACCTCGGTTCAGGGAGACAGACTTCAGGATTGGCATCAATGCCAACAATTTCAAGCTGAAGACTGGATTGGTGCAGATGGTCCAACAAAATCAATTCGGAGGAAGGGCTACTGAGGATCCTTATGCACATCTGGATATGTTCCTTATGCTCTGCAACACTGTTAAGATCGAAGAAGTCAGCAAGAGTGCCATCCGAATGCGTCCGTTCGCATTCTCTCTGAGGGATAAGGCACAATCATGGTTCACTGCATTGGACAAAGAAAGCATAAGCACATGGACTGAATTGAGGAATGAGTTCCTGGAAAACTTCTTCCCTCCGAATGTCATCAGGCAGAAAAGGAAGGAAATCATCAGATTCGCTCAAAGACCTGATGAGAGCTTCAGTGAGACGTGGGAAAGATTCAAAGAACTATTGAGATCTTGCCCCGGACATGGCTTTCCGCCAGGAGAGCAGGCAGAAGCATTCTATGAAGGACTCAATGACAAGACCCTCAAATTGGTGGACACTACATTGGGAGATACCATCATGACGAGTTGCCGAACAACCTGATTTGGCAACTGAGTTGAAAAAGCTCAAGAAAGAGTTCCCTACACCGAAGCAAGAGAAAACTGTCGCTGCAGTTGAAACGATGCAAGTTCCACCTGATGGTGAGGGTGCCGAAGTAAACTTCATTCAAAGAGGCGTTTATCAAAACAATTACCGAGGAGGGTATCAGCAACACCATCAGCAGCATAACCAGTCCTACACTTTTAATCATGCGAGGAATCATCCTGGATTTTCCTATGAAAACCCTCAAGCTGCAGAGCAGCCACCACCAGGATTTGCCGTGAAAGACGGGGCAGTTGTGGAGAAGAAGAAGCCAAATCTCGAGGAGATTTTGGCTAAATTCATGGAAGGTTCCACCGACACGGTAGCCAAGCTCAAGCAAGAAATCTCGGGCGTGAACACTAAGGTTGACCAGATGCAAAAGCATGTGCAGATCATTGAGAACCAAGTCAGTCATATTGCCGATGCTCTTGGAACTAAACACAAGCCGGGACAACTTCCGAGCGACACTCGGGTCAATCTCAAGAACCAGAATCAGAGGAACCAAGTGAACGCCATAACTTTGAGAGGAGGAAAATCCTATGAAGGACCAAAGCAGGCAGGGAAAGTAGCCGAGCAGGACGAAGAAACCGTCGCAGATGAGATCCCGTCGACCGACGCAGGGTTTCCGTCGATTGACGCAGCTCCTGAATCCACGTTGATCGACGTTGATCCTCGTCGATCGACGTCAGCCCCTGTTCCACCTATGAAGAAACCACCTCTGCCATTTCTGCAGCGGTTCGCCAAGACAAAGATGAACGAGAGGTATGCAAGATTCCTTGAAACAATGAAGAAGGTGCATATCAATATTCCATTGGTCGAAGCCCTGCAAGAGATGCCCGGATACATCAAGTTTCTGAAAGACATGGTATCTCAGAAAAGACCCTTCTTGGAGCATGAGACGGTCAACCTGTTCGAAGAGTGCAGCGCCATTATTCAAAAGAAGATGCCAATCAAAAGGGATGACCCGGGTTCCTTCACAATCTCTTGTGTGATCGGAGGAGAAACCTTTGGGAAAGTCCTCTGCGATTCTGGAGCATCAATCAATCTGATGCCGCTGTCAATCTTCAAGCGATTAAAGATCGGAAACATCAAGCCCACTACAATCTCACTTCAGATGGCCGATCGATCAGTTTCCTACCCAAAAGGCATCGTGGAAGACGTGCTGGTGAAGGTAAAAGATTTCATCATCCCAGCCAATTTCGTGGTGCTAGACATGGAAGATCGGAACATTCCTCTGATCCTTGGAAGGCCATTCGTGAAAATCGGAGGGGCATTGATTGACATTCGAGATGGATAACTGACATTCCGAGTGAACAACGAGTCAGTTATGTTCTCAATCTACAAGGCAATGCAGAAGCACAATGAAGGAAGCTATCAAGAAGAATGCCACATGATTAACTGCTTCAGCCCGGTGATGTCTTCTCCTTTTACCTCTCTCAAAAGTGAACCGGGTTTTCTGGAAAACTGCCTGCATCATTCACTGTTCTCGTCAACAAATCTGGACGAGGCAGAAGAGGGGATCCTGGATCTGGTTGTGGAGCTGGACGTGTTCGAGGAGATAACTCGAGAAAAAGAAACCAAGAGAGAACCGCTGCCTAATCACTACCGTCAAAATCAGCCAGAAGGAGACGGGGAGAAGAGCAAGTCAATCGACACCGCTGTCTCGTCGATCGACGACCCTTCGAAGACCACGTCGATCGATGGGACCTCTCCATCGATCGATGCTGACCTGGGAAAGCCGATTTCGACTCCGATCCACCACTTCTAGAACTCAAGACGCTTCCGGCACATTTCAGGTATGCATTTCTGGGTTCTAGTGACACTTACCCTGTTATTATTTCTGCCTATCATACACAGGGGGAGTTGGACAAACTGCTATGAGTCCTACGGAAATATAAGTCCGCCATTGGATGGACTTTGGGAGATATCAAGGGAATCAGCCCTTCGCTGTGCATGCTCAAGATCATCCTTAAAGTGGACGCCAAACCCAATAGACAAGCACAACGACGACTGAATCCCATCATGCAAGAAGCCGTAAAGAAGGAAGTTCTCAAACTCCTTGACCATGGCATGATCTACCCAATTTTCGATAGCAAGTGGGTGAGCCCTACACAAGTAGTAGCCAAGAAAGGGGGGATACAGATAGTGAAGAATGATGATGGAGAGGAAGTTGCGACAAGACCGTTCACGGGATGGCGATTTTGCATTGACTACCGTGCTCTGTACACTGCCACGTGCAAGGATCATTTTCCTCTTCCCTTCATTGATCAAATGCTCGATAGATTATCCGGTTACCCTTTTTATTATTTTCTTGATGGTTACTCAGGGTATAACCAGATAGCTGTGGCGCCTAAAGATCAACACAAGACAACATTCACCTTTCCATATGGAGTATTCGCCAACCGTCGGATGCCCTTCGGACTATGCAATGCACCAGCTACCTTCCAGAGATGCATGATGGCCATCTTCCACGACTTGATCGAAGATGTCATGGAGGTATGTATGGATGATTTCTCGATTTTTGGTAGCTCATTCGATGCTTGTTTGCAGAATCTGGCTACCGTACTCGAGAGATGCACCGAGACTAACCTTTACCTCAATTGGGAGAAATGCCAGTTTATGGTGCGAGAGGGGATTGTGTTGGGACATCGAGTGTCATCTGAAGGACTTGAAGTGGACCGAGAAAAAGTGATAGCTATTGAGAAGATGACACCACCAACAAATGTCAAAGCTGTCCGAAGTTTCCTAGGCCACG
>JAPKLW010003754.1:0-21817 GCA_026898455.1 Plectranthus barbatus
CACAGTTATATCAGTTTTCAGATATACACCAGCACTTGGGTGCTGGGTTTTAAATCAGTATGAAATGCAGAAAGCTGATAAAAGACAAAGGATTTATAGTGGTTCGATCAACTGATCTACGTCCACTCTCCAGTCGTAGCACTGGAAATTTCACTAAGAGTAATCGGGTACAAGCGTCCTACGATCTATCTCTAGCTGGTGAATGCCTCGTCCACCAGTTCACTAGATCAACCGCTCCCGGCCTTGATACCTTCTTCAACTCTGATCAGCTGGTGGAGTGCGAGCACGTCACTTCAACCTCCACAGCTTCACTGGGTGTTTAGTTCTCCCAAGAACGTATCTTCTCAATACGGCAAAAGCCCGTAATAACTCAAGTGCTGGCTGGCACAAGAGCTGCTGTGAACTTCCTCGGAAGAGAAAGATCACCAAAGAGATCTGTAACTTACAAGCTGGAAGCTTGAAGTCTCGTGTTTGAATAAATCAACACACGGATAGCCTTTAGAAAGGCCTCGAAAGTTGTATGCGCTTCTACTTGCTTGAGTGTAATAATTCTGCAGTCTTTCGGTAGGTGAAGAGTATTGAATGTCAGGAAGCAAGCAAGCGTCTTAAATGTTGGTGGTTCCGACCTATTTATAGACGCGGGATCCCATTCAAATCTTCTAGCCGTTTGGACACATCCGGAAAAGGTCTCTGTCCTCGCATGTCCTTCTGACGGCGGCAGGTAGGAATTTCCGGAAAGCGCCATGCTTTTGTTCACTTTATCTGACATTGATCTCTTTATGTCAGAACGGCACTATTCATCAGTACGAGGAATCGGAACTGGTGTCTTGAACTGATAGACTTTAAGGTATCCTCCCTTAAAGTCATACTTTGTCAGCTTATTCCTCAGACGAATCTTCTTTTTGTCTCTAAGACTCTGGGAGAGCGAATCTTGAATTCTGCTGGTAACATCCGACTGGCAGAACATACTGGTGATCTTGTGCTGGCAGTCTCTACTGGTGACATGCGTTGGCACAATCAAAGTCTACCAATTTGTCTGGATGTTAACTCTTGGAATCTCCCATGACTGGTGACTTCACCGCTGGTGAACAGTGTCAGTGAGAACACCTATTCTGCTGGTAAGGTTTGTCAGTCGCCTGCTGATGAAAACCTTCCCAACTGGTGAACAGTAGCCAGTCATTAGCTCTTCTCATGCTGGTGAACAGTGTCAGCACGAGTCTTGTCAGTCGCTTGCTGGTGAGACTTCTCTCAACTGGTAAGTTTATCTCATGCTGGTGAACAGTAGCCAGCATGAGTCTTGATCAGCTGCGACTTACAACTCAAAAGACCTAAACAGGACTTTACATTTGAGACTAGAGCTATTCTAGAGACAAACTGACGCTGGTAGGACTTAGGATTTGATCCACCAAAACACCAAACTAGAATCTAAACAAGTAGCTACTGGGGAAAGGAAACTTAGCCAAATTTCCCAACACACTGCTACCCTATCGTTTCCTCGCTCCCACTCAATGGCAGCTGCTTCATCCTCTTCAGATTCATCTCCTTCGTCAGTAGTGGAGATTCGATTGCACTTCGTCTTCTTCTTTTTCTTGTCGATCACAAAGGTGATCTTCTCGTCATTTGCTCGGAGTGTGATCTCGCCGCCGCCTCGACAGTCAATGAGCGCGGCGCTAGTGTCGAGAAACTCACGCCCCAAGATCATGGGCATATTCTCGTCCTCATTCATCTCGTGCACCATGAAATCTGCAGGAAAAATGAGATGGCCCACGCGAATGAGCACATCCTCTAGTATACCTTTCGGGCGGGACACAGACCAGTCCGCCATCTGTAGGGTGATTGTTGTGGGCCTCATCTCTCCAATGTTGAGACGTTTGTAGATGGAGTACGGCATCAGGTTGATACTGGCCCCAGTATCGCAAAGTACTCTCTCGAACGTGTGTCCCCCAATCTCAACCGGAATAGAGAAGCATCCAGGATCACTTCTCTTGATGGGCACCTGCTTTTGAAGTAGCAGGCTGCACTGCTCGTGGATCTTCACCGTCTTATTCTCCACGAACTGCTTCTTTCCACTCATCAGTTTCCGGAGGTACTTCATGTACCCCGGGATTTCCTTCAGTGCTTCGATCAGTGGAATGTTGATGCTGACCTTCTTTAGATTCTCCACAAATCTGTAGAATTTCTCGTCCTCTTTCTGCTTTGCAAACCGCTGTGGGAAAGGCAAAGGAGGGAGCTGATCTTTAGACTGCTTCAACTTCGTGCCTGGAGCAGACTTTGACGTCGATCGAGGTAGGTTAGCGTCGATCGACGGGCCTCTGTCTTCTGCATCGATCGACGAGGCAGGTCCGTCGATCGACGTGGATTCGTCTCCCGCACAGTTTTGCTCCTTTTCGCCTCCAGAATCGTGTGTAGCCATCTCGGGACCCTTTTAGCTCGTCCCAGACCTCAGAGTAATGGCTTTGACTGGCTTTTCCTTTGCGGGATTCACCTCTATCATACTTGGCAACTGTCCAGGCTTGTGTTGATTGCCGAGTGTGGTGGAGATCTGGCTCAATTGCGTATCCATCATCTGAAGGTGTTTCGTCATCAGCTGCATATGATTTGCCATTCCCTTCACCTCAGTTTCTACTTTCCCAAACCGGTTATCCGAGCTCTTGATGAATTTCTCGAGCGTCTCCTCTAGCACGGATTTCTTTCTTTCAACGATCTCTCCTCCAGTACCTGCATCAAAACCAGGCGGAGGGTGTTCTGCAGCAGAAGGGTTAGCATATGAAAAACTAGGGTGAGATCGCCCATGGTTGTACTGGTACCCTTGATTGCCTCGGTAGTTATTGTGATAACCACCGCCAATGTAATTCACCTCCGTACCGGCAGTTCCAGACGAACTGCTTGCACCCCTGTTGATGTAGTCAGCCTCCACGGGTACTATGGCCATGCTTGGCTCTGCAACAGCTGCAACTTGTGATGTGCCCAATTTTTCAATCTCCTCCCGGAGCTTTTTCACCTCAGCGACCACGTCGATTTCTGGCTTTGTCTCGACTTTTGACTGGTAGCTGCCTATCAGTTGGCCATTGGTGGCTATTCAGCGCCATATCAGCCAACAACCTCATACTCTCTGCACCGCTCTTCTTCATCAGTATTCCTCCGGCAAATGCATCAACCAGCTCCTTCATGTGAGGGTTCAGTCCCTCATAAAAATGACACACTTACATCTCCAGATCGATGCCATGTCCCGGACAGAGTCGTAGAAGCTCTTTGTATCTTTTCCAGGCCTCGTAGAGTGACTCGTCATACATCTGCTTGAAAGTAGTAATGGCAACTTTCCTTTTCAGCAGCAGGCTCGGTGGGAAGTAGTTGGTAAGGAACTCTGCTCGAAGCTCCTCCCATGTCCCGATTTGGCTCTTATCCAGTCCAACAAACCAAGACCGTGCCTCATCTCTGAGTGAGAACGAGAACAATCTCATCCTGATCACATCTTGGGTTACTCCATTCTGCTTCACAGTGTTACACACCTCAATGAATTGGTTGAGGTGGGTATATGGGTCTTCTACCGCTCTCCCCCCAAACTGGTTTTGCTGCACCATCTGAATAAGGCTTATGCGTAGCTCAAAGTTGTTGGCATCAATGCCAACTCTGAATCCGGCCTCCGCTTGCTGTGGAAGAAATCGATCCAAGAAAGACCTTTGCGGAACCACAATCTGCCTATTGTTCAACTCTGCCAGTCTTGCAGCTTGCTCTGCCTGGGCAGCCTGGGCTGCTTGAAGTTGTACTCTCAGCTGCTGCACTTCATTCACAAACTGCCTCTGCTCCTCGGGAGTCATATTTTGCAGAGGTGCTTCAGGATTCTCAGCCATCTCTCGCTGTTTGACTTTTCCTTTGTTCTTGATTTTCCTGCAGGTTGCTTCAATTTCAGGGACAAAGGCCTCGAGTGTTTTTCTTTTGGCTCGTGTGTTCAGCACCTGCACAGGAAACAGGTAAAAAATCAAGTCAGCATCGATCGACGTGGATTCACGTCGATCGACACAAAAGAGTGGTGGCGTCGATCGACGAAAGGTATCCGTCGATCGACGCTGCAAAAAAATGATCGACGTCGATCGACGACGCAGGTCCGTCGATCGACGTGGGACACAGACTCGAAAACTCACACACGCACACGTACAGAAAAATAAAACTCAATCCAGCAAATCCCAGAACGAACTAGTAACAAGATAAAATCTAGCAATTCTCTGGCAACGGCGCCAATTTGATGGCTGCTATTTCTAACAGATTAATTATAATAACAATGGCAAATAAATTTGTAAACCCTAAGGTTATCGATCCAGGGGAATTGTATGGGAAAATTATCCTATGTACTAGCTATGATCCTAAGATTCATTGTTTGAGGAATTCAAAATCAGGGTTTTGGTTTGGAAAATAAAGATAACAATACTTGAAAATTAAAGGAGTTTTGAAAGCAAATTAAAGAACACAGATTCTAGGGAAGAACTCTTATTATGGATAACATGTAGGAATCAATTAATTTAACAGGTGGAATACTGCAATGATGTTATATCTCCTTGTTTAGCAAATATAACCTAGATTACTAATTAGTGACTCGTCTCCGCTCGGTCTCAAAGTACACCAAATTAGTCAATCCGATAAGCAAATCAGTTCAATTCCTACATCTAGTACATCTGTTTGGATAGTGTAGATCGTATCATGTATTCCTATTCCCACTATTAATATTCACCTCTCGGTCCTTCTATCAATAGCTAGACATCTAAATTAATCGTCACCTCTCGGTCCTTGAATTAATCTAGAATTGAAAATAAACACAGGAATCATGAACCTAATTAATTAATCCTAACATGCATCCATAATAATATCAACCCCTAGAACCCGCTAGGGTTTCTAGCCACTCATCGTAGATAGAAATCCAAAAGAAAACATATTAAATTGCGTAAACATAAAAGAACTTACAAGAAAAATAAAGGTTTTCGTGTTCCCCAAGTCTCCAAACTCTAAAAACTCTAAAATATGATTGCATATGATAATTCGTACTCAAAAATTGAATTTAATAGGTATTTATAGTGGTGGATGTGTATCCTATCAAATCTAGGGCTAAAGATATGAATAAATCTGAATTTAATAGAATTTTCGCTCCAGCAGAGAACCTCGCGTCGACCGCTTCTGATTCACGTCGATCGATGAGCCTCCTTGGTCTTCGTCGATCGATGCTAGTTGGCATCTGTCGACGCAGCTTTTCGCCCTCCTGCGCGGTCTCACGGTTTTGGCCATAACTTTCTCTCCCGAGCTCCGATTGACCCGATTCCAGTTGCATTGGAGAGCTAACTCAAAGCATAATCCATTTTCATGTGCCAATAGCTCGAATTCCTCTTGTGGACGAAATCGTCACTGCTACTCTTACACATCACTGCTTCCGGAACGGATTTCTCATGAATTTAGGCCTAAAACCCTGCAAAAACACCAAAATGCGCAAAATACCACCTAATATAGACTCATGCACATAATATATATATATAAACTCAACAATACTACATAAAATAGTAGAAAATAATATAGATAAGTGAGTAAAATAATGAGCTTATCAGTCCTCCAAGAATCTCGCGTTGGTACTGACAACGACTTTCTGATTCTCATGACAATAGAAGTAACCACCTTTCGTTTGCCTGGGATATCCTACAAACAGCATCAACTTACACCTACTTTCTAACTTATTAGGTTCCTTTGTCAGCACATATGCTGGACAACCCCAAACCCTTACTCTGTTCAAACTTGGCTTTTGCCCATACCAGAGTTCCAGAGGTGTTTTAGGAACTGATTTAGAAGGTACTAGGTTAAGCAAATAGGCCGCTGTCTTCAAGGCATATCCCCAAAACAAAATCGACAAGCTTGCATAACTCATCATTGACCTGACCATTTCCAAGAGAGTTCTATTTCTTCTTTCCGCTACACCATTTTGTTGAGGGGTTCCTGGTGCAGTCCACTGGGATGTAATCCCGTTGTCTGACAAGTACTGCAAGAACTCGTTACTGAGGTATTCACCACCACGATCTGATCGTAGTGTCTTGATAGTCTTACCTAGCTTCTTTTCTACCTCAGTCCTAAATTCTTTAAATTTATCAAAGCATTCAGACTTATGGCGAAGCAAATAGACATATCCGAATCTTGAGTAATCGTCAATGAATGTGGTAAAATACTCATAACCTCCACGAGCTTGCGTGGACATTGGTCCACATAAGTCAAAGTGGATCAATTCCAACACATTCTTTGCTCGAGACTGACTTGCCTTAAAAGGCCTGATCGTCATCTTTCCTTCTATACAGGACTCATAGATTTGATGCGGTACCACTTAGAAAGAATCCAAGAGCCCATCGCATGCTAATCTTTTAATCCTCTTTAGATTGAAGTGACCTAGTCTCAAGTGCCAGAGATATGTTTGATCCTCATCGGAAGAAAACTTTCTCTTTAAATGATTATTATTATTGGATGAGTTTGCAACATTCACAGAAGATTTATGCATACAATCAATGATATAGAGAGAGTCACTCAGTTTGCCATGACAGATAACACCGTTATTACCAATGATAGAAACTCCACTATAAAAAATAACTGAATATCCATCACAAAATAACTTAGAAACTGAAATTAAGTTCCGCCGAAAAATCGGCACATATAAAACATCTCTCAAAATCAAAACATTATTTTCAAAGCATAAAGTAAAATCTCCAATGGCTATTGCTGAGACTCGCTCTCAGCTGCCCATTGAGATGGTAATCTCGTCATGCTTCAGCTGCCTTGTCGGCCTGAACTCTTGCAAAGTATAACAAACATGATCAGTAGCTCCAGTATCCACTACCCAAGAATGGGTAGAAACTGATGCTAAACTTGTTTCCGTTATAAGTGCACATGACGTACCTTGTCTACCCGTGCTAGGCACTAGACAATTCACTTCGCTTGCGCTTGCATGGCCTGATGACATCTTCTGCTAAATCAGCTTCATCTAACCTTTTAAGCATTTCCTTTGCTTCAGCAACTGTCTTGTCAAAAGCTGACAAAGTTGGAGCAAATTCCAATGCCCTAAGGTCAGATTCCTCTCACATCAGGGCTAAGAGCAACTCAAGAAGAGTAAACTCGCGCCTAGTACCGAGGGACTTGATGAAATCATCATAAGAATCAGAGAGAGAGCGGAGGACAATGTTTATTTCTGCCCGCTTGCTGACTTGTCCACCTCTCTTTCTGTACTTTCTCATAATTCTCATCATACTGATAAAGTGCAGAAGCAACGAACTTCCAACAGTCATTCTCTTGCAGATCAGGTCCTCTACAAGATTATAACTTACAATTCGTCTCACCTTCCCAAAAACCTTCACAAGGTCCCTCCATATCTCAACAGCAGATCCGAACTTCTTGTACTTGAGCTTTAATTCTCTAGACAGACTCTTCATGATGAGTTTGCGGGCAAACTCATCAGAAGCTACCCATCTGTCATAGCACACTCGCTCATAACCAGTACAGTTCCAATACTTAGGAGTTAGAGGGTCCATGTAAAGTATATGGGCATGTTTTGCAGTGCAGAGTATTTCCATGAAGCATAACTTCCACTCAGGAAAATTCGAACCAGTTAAAGGGTTTGTTATTAAGAGGTTGACAACGTGAGCAATAGACATGTCTGAAAACAATAAATTAAGAAACAGAAATTAAAACTATTGAAACAATTAAATATTGAAATCTTATGATAAAGCAATATTAACATTTCCTCCAATTTGCCTAAGTATTACTATTGCAAGCCACACATGTGGACGTTTACAACAAAACACTTAACCAGACTGCATCTTTCAATTCCAGTCCTTTAATTCCAATCCATTCCTGGGTTCCTTAGACAAATGGAATTAACAATTGGAGACTAACTTAAGATCATATTATCCTACTGAGCAGGGACATCACAAATGAGTTATACTCTGGATAACATCTAAGCTAGCTTACCACCAAAGCCAACCCTCCCATATAAGGATCTATTAGAACACACCCGATCCCTATAATAAGGTTGTCTCATTTAATTCAATCCCTAGAGAACTCATGAAAATTCAATACGCAAGCTACACATGTAGACGTTTACGCATGAACTCTCACTTCTCACATGAAATAAATGTTTGTTTTAAGAAATCCTATCTATTAGAACTTATGAATAATAAATTAAGTAAGCTACACATGTAGACGTTTACCTAATAAATTACCCACTTCCAATAAAGGATAGCTTTGTGGAGGTCTTACTAAATTATGAGCTCAGTAATTTTTAGTTCATAAGGTTCAATTGCACAGATTATTTTATGTAGCCATAATTATAACATTGCTAAAATTCTTTCATGCAAGGCATGAACCCCGAATTCATAGTTATAATTAATTGCATAAAATAAATCACATAGCATGCTTTAAAGCTGTAAATAAAAGCAGTAAACGTGCTCCTATAAACTACAACATGATTGTATGATGCGCAATAAAATTAAACACGTATATCATGCGAAGACAAATAATAAAGCAAATAAAAAATATCCTCGTGGCCCCATGATACGAAATAAAAATTAATTCTAACTATTACAAGTTGGAACTAATAATACAGATCTTTGACTGGGCTCCCACTACTTGGACTGAGATCTGAATTCATTTTCCGAATTTGGGCCTCCAAGATTTGATTTATCGGAAAATTAGACAACTGGGCCAGTTAACCAAATCGCGGACCTAGGCACACATTTCAAGCCCAATAGCCCACGAGAACTTGGCCCGACGAGCCACCACCGGCGAACCACCGCCGCCGCCGTGAGGGCTCTCAGAGTCGCGCAACAGCCATGCACGTACGTGCATGGTTGTAGCCCGCGATCCGCCTCCTCCGACCGTTGCCCGTTTTGCATGCCGCCGCCCCGGCTTGCCCCGACCATCGCCCGAACCGCCGTTGACTCTTTTTCTCCACCGTCGGCTTCTGTGACTCACCGAAATCGTCTAAGATCGGAATCGGAAGCTCGCGTGAACCACGCAAAAACCTAGGGTTTTCACGTGTCCGGCCCGCGCACCCTAGCCCCGTCGCCGATCCAGCCCGCGTCGCCCAGCCTGCGAGCCACCGCCGCACCACCTTGCCCCGTGCCGACGTCGACTGAGGGAGGACCCGCGCCCGCCGCCGGCGAGCGCGCGAAGGGTCGTGCGGGTCCTGCGCGTGCGAGCCCTAGGGCTTGCAGCGTCGCGCGCGCCCCCCGGTGCTCCCATCCCTCGCACCGCCGTCCCGGCCGGCCGCCTGCCATGACTCCTCGCGCCGTCGGCTGCGCCTGGGGCCGCCGCACCCGGCCCTGCCGGCTGTGGCCACGCGGCACCCTGCCTGCCGTGCGTGACCGCCGTGCATGGCCATGCAGCCGTGTCGGTGCTGTCATGCGTCTTCGTGCGGCCCTTCGTTCTTCGTCTTCTTCGAGTTCTTCGTTTTCCGTTTTATAGATTTAATTTTTAAATAAAAGATTTCATTGAATAATCATAATTACAATCTAAAAAAATCTAAATCTAACCACGAATTTATCTCGTGGGTGAAAAACGAATCCATATAGAAGGGCGGATTAACCCGAGAACCACGAGGACGAAAAACATACAATCAATCCAAAAACCATCCATTGCATGCAATCAATAATAATAATCATGCATAATCATAGGCAATATTATTTTTCCGATAGAGCCAATTAATTAAACCTGGCTCTGATACCAATTGAAGGGATTCGTGAACTGAATCACGAAGTCCGTTTGCCAAGGATCGTTAATTGGAATATCAAAAATAAATTGCTATGCCTATGAACAATCCTAGCATGCTGCTATATTATTATGCATAAGAAGGTTTATGCGGAATACCTGGATTGATGAACTCTGAAGAACGCGTGCGCGGAGATGCCCTTTGATCTTTCCCACGCACAAAGATTTAATTTCCTAACAGATTGAGGAAATAAATCTATGAAAATAATAATGATATTTTCGAAAACAAAGGAGAGGGAGGAGAAGAAAAATCCTCCTGATTTGATCTTCTGATCTGTATCCCAACTCGATCTGAAAATCTGGTGAAGATTCTCTATCAGATCCCTTGCCCGGTTGAGAAGCAGAATTTCCTCCTCGTTCTCAGATCTTAGTCGATCACCACAGCTCCCAGAATTGGTTTGCTGTGTGCAACTTATGATCTTGTGGTGTGTTGAGATATGAGGAACTGAGACCTATTTATAGGAAATTACTGGACTCCTATTGGGCTTGAGTTTCATGGGCCAGACTAGGGACCAAAATGCAAATAGCAAATAAGGCCTATCAATTAATTAATTCCCATATTCAACCCAGAATATAATTAATTAATTAATATTGATTCATTCCACCAGAGAATCAATACTGTCCTACCTATTTGCTACCACGTTTTGAGGTACGGGTTGCATGGGCTCGGTATATCCCCACATTTAAGGTTACAGACATTCGTTAATTAATTTAAGCTCTGACAAGCTATTTAATTAATTAACATCTTATATTCCTGAATCAATCCACTCAAACCTTTTCACTTATGCTTGAACTTAATCAGCCTGCAGGACTTAGCATAACGAACCTTTTGAGCTGTTCAGGGAATGTCACCATCCTATACTAGATGTGGTTACCTAGTTCCAGTACCAGACAGTCATATACAAACTGCTATTACCCAAGATAAAGATATACAAGCTCAACTAGAGCCTTTCACTGCAACTCAAAGTAATACACAATCTGCATATACTTCTGTACCTTCATTTAGGATTAGGATCTCCTCAAGCCATAGAGATCTAGATTCTTTTAATGTCAGATAAAAGAATCGATCTCGACTTAGGTCCTTATCAATGTGTGCCCCACACCAGCATACCAAGCCATCCAAGATAAGATGCTTATTACTGCGTATGTTGCAGCCTACACCGACAGTTTATCCTAGAACTATCTCAGCTGTGATAACTGTTTATATCTCGCTAGGTCAAACGATCCATACAATCTTCCGTGATCTTCTACACACCGTATGATCTCCCTATCGACGAGATAAGAGGATAATTGTGTTTGCGACACATGTTTGTTAATTCAGACAGGAGATGAACATACAATATTTATGATTCCCAGTATATTAACCAATCGACCTTGTACATAATATACCAATCATAATTCTTTCAGTATATAAATCCATCAGCTAAGACTTTAGCTATTTTGCATGATCATTTCTTTTGGCCACACATGAAACGTGATGTTGAGAGAATGTGTGGAAGGTGTATTACTTGCAAGCAAGCTAAGTCTAGATTCAATTCTCATGGTTTGTACACTCCATTGCATATTCCTGTTACTTCTTGGAGTGTATTTCTATGGATTTTGTGTTGGGATTGCCACAAACTAGGCGTGGTAGTGATTCTATCTTTGTGGTGGTTGATAGGTTTTCTAAGATGGCACATTTTATTCCATGTCATAAGTCTGATGATGCATCTCATATTGCTCATTTGTTCTTTAGAGAGATTGTGAGATTGCATGGTATTCCAAGGACCATTGTTTCTGATAGGGATGCTAAGTTTTTGAGCTATTTTTGGAAGACCTTGTGGTGTAAGTTAGGTACTAAACTCTTGTTTTCTACTGTCATCCCCAAACTGATGGTCAAACTGAAGTTGTTAATAGAACTTTATCTACTTTATTGAGAGCTGTGATTAAGAAGAATATTAAGTCATGGGAAGAATGTTTACCACATGTCGAGTTTGCTTATAATCGTGCTGTTCATTCTACTACTCAATTTTCACTTTTTGAGATTGTGTATGGTTTTAATCCTTTGACTCCATTAGATTTATCTCCCTTACCTGTCCAAGAGTATACTAACCTTGATGGCCAGAAAAGGTTGATTTTGTGAAGCAGATTCATGAGAAAGCAATACTTAACATAGAGCGTCGCACGGAGCAGTATGCAAAACAAGCAAATAAAGGACGCAAGAAGGTGGTGTTTGAGCATGGAGATTGGGTGTGGTTGCATATGCGAAAGGAGAGATTTCCATTGCAATGCCGATCAAATTTGTTACCTCGAGGGGATGGTCCATTTCAAGTTTTAGAGAGAGTGAATGATAATGCCTATAAATTGGACTTACCAGGTGAGTATAATGTGAGTGCTACATTCAATGTTTCTGATTTAAGTCCTTTTGAAGTAGGAGACAGCTTGGATTTGAGGACAAATCCTTTTTAAGAGGAGGGGAATGATGGAGCCCAAGGTGCAGTTCGAGAGCAAGATCCAGCCTATATTCCTAGTGGACATATGACGAGAGCTAGGGCCAAGAAGTTAAGAGATGGATTACAAGTGTTGATTAAAGAGATTTGGGCTCAAGAAGTATTCAAGAAGCCCATTAGAGTTGAAAATAAAATTGGGCCAAGATGGATTAATTTAATTATGACATCTGGGCTTAATTAAGTTGATTTGGGCTTAGATATAATGTAATTTCGAATTTAATAGGTTTTATTCAGTTTTTAGAAGTTATTTTCAAGATATACATGTTGTATATCTTGAAAGATTTGATATATCTTTTTTAGATTTGATTTCCTAGATAGATTAGGAGTAGAGATTTGGTTTTTACACCTTATATATAGGGCTGCTTATTTTCAAATTTAGACTCAGTTTTCAGTTTAATAATATTTGTGAGTTTATTTCTCTAATTCTGAAAGCTCAAGAATTTCTGTGGATTCCTTGAAATTCGAATTGACTTATCAACCGGACTTACACATCCGATTGTGGTGTCTTCTACCATTCTATGTCGTTAGTTCTTCAGCTTCTTGGGGCGTATATGAGATTCGTCTGGAATACGTCATTTGAAGGGTTGAATTAGGATTGCTGGACTTCCATTCCTATTATCGTTCCGTTTCTAGTTCTGTACGAGTCGTTTCCGCGTCGTGTCTACTCTTGTTCCTGGGCTGCGATCTAAACCTTCCGACGAGGATCGTATCAGCTACCGCATCATGGCACTCCAGTTTTGCACTATAGAATAGACGAAGCAGCTCCTGAGTGGTCCTGTTGGTGGGACTGGAGGGGTAATGATAGCGATTTCAGTCCGACAGCCCCGTGTGGATTCCTTAAGCCTCGATACCTGGTGTCCTTTGACATCATCAATCAGCTAGTGCTGTGCAATCCTCTTATGCAAACGAAGTTATCACCACCAGTTTGGAGAGCAATGATAGCTTTCGAGGATCAGGCTGAGGTCAATTGGGCTACCTTCATCTTCGATCAACTGAAGATGGACATGCAGAACTTGCACGATGAGCCTATTCCATACGGCATGTAGTTGAGCTGGCTCTTGGAGAAATGAATCCCTTTCTCGCTGATGGGGTGTCAGGTTCTCGACTTGGACCAGCTGACTTTTACCCCGTCAGACTGCGCTGACTGCTTTTGGACAGCTTTCACTGCTATCACCTCTAGCTCCTGGTTGTAGCTGATAGGCTGACTAAATTTATCAAAATTCATGTAGTCTTTTTGTTATTCTCAACTTTTAAATGTATGAAATTTGTATCCATTTTGGTTATAAATGAATAGTCCAGGTTTGAATTCTCGTATATTTCATTCCTTTTGCATATCTGCTTTAGTTAATCATTCGTACTACTCGATATGTATGATCGCTGTCACATGCTAGTGTCATCTGAGCTTTTGAACACTTGTAGCGTCTGGATTGGCTCGCGACAACTGTCAGGCATTGATATTGACTTTTCAGATTCTGAATTTGAATCCTGGAGCGTTGTGCCCTTTTCTGGAACGTCACATCTCTCACTTAATTCGAAAAATATCTTTTTGAATTAGCGCGTGATTTCTTCTCCATAAATACCTCCTTTCTCTTAACATTGAGTAGTCATCCAGAAACGATATATCCCATATCTTCGAGAGGCAATATACCTTTTTTTCATATCTCCAATAATATCATCCAAATCAAGCATTCCTTCAAAATCACTAGCCATGAGGTTGGAGTAAACTGTGTCGGAGATTCAAATATGCACGAGATTAATCTGAGGCGCAAAGGTTTTAATGTCTCTGTTGTTCCTGCTATTTATAGGTCGGAACCCAAAAACTAGCCGGTAGAGACATTGAGAAGGATGTCCAATCAAATTCCATCCTCCTTTGAAAAATCGCCTGAATCTCCGCCTTTTTCTGCAACACTGTCCTGCTTTTCTGAGCAGTTTGTACTTGATGTGTCAGACATCAAACAACGTTGTACGCCAGTCGCAACTGAGTTTCTGACTGTCTTTTATCATAGACTTCTTTGAAGTTCTCCTGCGACTTGTTCGACATCTTGCCATGTACGCATTCCTTGACGTGAAAATTGTCTTGGTCTGAAACTGTAAGTGCCTCTTCAAAAGTTTCTATGTGAAGACTGAGTCCACAGTTTTCGTGACCTTGTTCTGCTCGTCTTCGTCTTGTATGTTCGACAGTTATCTTATCTGAATGGCGTCGTCATCTTCAAAACTGTTCCACAGTTTTAATAGCTTCCTTCTTCCTAGACTATTATAACTTGATCATCTTATACAATGATTACATGAAGTAATAATTCAAAGACCTAAACTTTGGTATATAGTTTTGACACATCAAAACATCAAATTAAGATAGGATTTCTACATCAATACCTAACATGTGTCAACCAATTGCTAAAAAAAATAAAAAGTGTAAACGAAGAAATAATTAATAACTTATCATTAACAAGGCTATAATGATATCCATGCCTTTTTGAACAGAGAATCCGCCTCTTCACGTCGCATCCATTTTTTCTGCCAAACCACTCACCCCTATCCACCAACATAATACCAAAAATCTTTTTTTTTAGAGTACACAATGGTAGTAGGGGTGGAAAATATAAAAACTCGATATACCTGATATTGTGGAAATTTTAAAAATATCAAAATATTTATACATCATCATTTATGATAAATTTATAGTACAGTATTGAATATATAATAATAATTATAATAATAATAATAATAATTATTATTATTATTATAAATTTATAGTACAGTAATAGTATAAAATTCTAAAATTCACAATATACAGTATTGAATAAATAATAATAATAATAATAGTAATTATTACAATTATTATTATTATTATTATTATTGTTATTAATTTGTTATATCATACTCCCTCTGTCCTGTCTCATTAGTCTCATTTTCCATTTTCGTGTGTTCCGTGGAATTAGTCTCATTTTTTTAAATGAAAAAAAATCTTCTCATAACAATAAAAATTATTTTCACTACACTCAGAAATATTGGTAACTGTGTCAAAATCAAATAGGACTAATGACTCGGAACGGAAAAAGTATTAATTAAGATATCTTAATATTAGTATTAATCCTAAATAATCATTTCAAAAAAGATACATGCATTATTGATGACTATATGCGTGGTCCTTAATACTCTTAGCATATCCCTTAATTAACTCATAATATATAATTGAAAAAAAAAATCAAATATAAGTCATCATGCATTGGTCATTCAATGATAAAAACATGATAATCTTCGTATTTAAATATTATTAATAGATATGTATTTAAGAGTAAGTAAATTATGCTAAGAATATTAAGAGCATGTGATAGGATTTTTTCGCAAACGTAAAATTATTTATTGATGAATATAAATAAAGGTTAAAAAGATATGAAAATCTATACAAGATATACATGAAACATAAACCCTAGATATGGAAATATCTAATATACTCTATGAATATATCTAATATTCTATCATTCCCCCTGAAGCGAAGGTGTCGGAAGTGTGTCGAGCCTGAGCTTGCTTCTAAAGAACTTAAACAGAGGGTGCGGAAGTGCTTTCGTGAAAATGTCAGCGAGCTGTAACTCAGTTGGCACAAAATCAGTAACGAGATTGTCAGCTTCCACAAGTTCCCAGATAAAATGACAATCGATGTCTATATGTTTTGCTCTCTTGTGTGCAATCGGATTTTGAGTAAGGAAAATAGAGCTCCTGTTGTCGCAAAATAAATGAGGTGGTCGAGCAAGTGGGATGTGTAATTCGCGAAGAAGAGAAGAAATCCAGACAATCTCAGCTGTCGTATTTCCATAGTACGGTATTCTGACTCACAGCTAGAGCGAGCGACAATTGGTTGTTTCTTGGCACTCCAAGAAACAAGATTTCCAGCCAAGAAGACAACATAACGATAAGTAGAACGACTTGTATCAACACATCTCGCCCAATCCACATCGGAGTAAGCAACCAAGTCGAATGAAGATTGACAAGAAAAAACAAGCCGTGAAAGAGTGTATCTTTAACATATCGAAGAATCCGTTTCACAGCCTGGAAGTGCTCGACAGTAGGAGACTTGAGCAATTGACTAGCAAGATTCACGGCAAAGGCAATGTTCGAGTGAGTAATGGTGAGATATGGAAGAGCTCCAACGATTGAATGATAATGTGTGACGTTATCGTAAGCTTCACCTTCCTGAGGCAAGGTGACGACGGCAGGTAGAGGGGTCGCCACCGACTTGGCATCCAGCAAATCCAATCGCTCAAGAATGTCTTTAGCATATTTAGCTTGAGAAAGAACCAAACCATCCCGTGTATATGTGACTTCTAATCCCAAAAAATAGCTAAGTAAACCCATGTCCTTAATGGTGAATTCCTTGTGCATGCGAGAGATGAAGGCTGAAATGCATGTAGGATTATTGCCAGTGAGTATGATGACGTCAACATATACAAACAAATAGAGCAATATAGGTCTACGCCGAAAAATAAATAGCGAAGTATCTGCTTTGCTGCAAGTGAAGTCCGAAGAGAGCAGAAACGAACTCAATCGTTGAAACCAAGTGCGAGGAGTCTGCTTTAAACCGTATAAAGCTTTTCGGAGTAAGCAAACATGATTAGGAAATGGCGCATTAATAAAACCAGGAGGCTGTGACATATAGACAGGGATGGAGAGAATGCCATTGAGAAACGCGTTCTTGACGTCAAGTTGATGTAGAGGCAAGACGTTGGTGACAACAATTGATAATATAACACGAACAGTAGCAGCCTTAACCACCGTGCTAAAAGTGTGAGAGAAATCAATACTAGGAACTTGAGAAAAACGTTGAGCAACCAATCACGCTTTATGTCGCTTGATGGATCCATCAGAATAAAACTTGGTCCGGAAAACCCACCTTGAACCAACTATGTTCGAATCCGGAGGTGGGGGAACAAGTTCCCAAGTTCGGTTTTGATGAAGCGCTTCTATTTCTTCGGTCATAGCAGCGAGCCAGAGGGGATTTTTTGCAGCAGATCTAAATCCTTTAGGCTCGGCAGAGGTTTGAAGCGCATCATGCAGGCGTGGCGATGCATAATATGCAAGGTGGCACGGTTTGAAAATCCCAGCACGTGCTCGTGTGACCATGTGGTGTCCCTGGAGGAGTAGGCGGAGGGTCGGGCTGAACAGGAGGTGTGACTTGGTTGGGCGAATCCTGAGCAGGTGGAGTAGTAGCAATATCATCAATGCAGATAGAACAAGGCCGAGAAGTACCTGAGGGTGATGAGGAAGCCACGAGCGAAGGCGGAGCTAGCTCGGGCGAGAAAGGAGCTAGGCGAGGTTCCATAAATTCCGAGATGTTCAGTCGTGCTGGAGAAGTTAAAGGAGCAGAACCTACCATAGGAAAATAAGATTCGTCGAAGCGAGCATGCCGCGTGATATATATGCGCGAAGTAGACGGGTCGAGATAGCGATAACCTTTATGCTGAGAAGAGAAACCAATAAAAATGCAAGGCAAGCTACGAGGAGAGAATTTATTAGCTGCATAATCACGTAAGCATGGAAAAACTCGACATCCAAACGGATGAAAGTTCTCAGAATTCGGAGGTGATCCAAATAACGCCTCAAAAGGCGACAAACCATGAAGAACCGCAGATGGCAAGCGGCTTATAATATATGTCGCAGTAGAGAAGGCATCAACCCACATGTATAGAGGCGAGTTGGAGTGAAATAGCAGAGCAAGGCCGATTTCAGTAATATGCCGGTGCTTGCGCTCTGCACGCCCATTTTGTGACGGAGTATAAGGGCAGGACATAGTATGATATATTCCCTTAGATCGAAAGAAACCCATAACAACAGAGCTAGTAAATTCACCACCGCCATCACTTTGAAAAACCTTAATCTGTCGAGAAAATTGATTTTCAACAAGAGTAATGAATGATTGCAAAACCGCAAAGAAGTCCGACTTTTTAATCAGAGGAAAAAACCACGTTAAGCGACTGAAGTCATCCACAAAAATCACATAATAACGAAAAGAGGCATTTGACGTAACAGGTGCTAGACCCCACAAATCACAATGAATAATATGTAAAACATGTAAAGTTCGTTTTTCATTCAAGGTAAATGGCAAACGAGAGCTTTTAGCTTTTTGACATGACGTACAAATGGACGATTTGGGTAAACAGGATGTTACAAAAATCTATATATTAGGAAGTAAATATAAGAGAATATTTAATCTTAATTATAGCCCATAAAATCAATTCATTTTAATATGTGAATGCATTTTATTTATTTGGATAGGCCATTTCTTTAATGTATAGATAAATAAAATAAAAATAACAATAATTTTAGTATATTTTATTTTGGCGGGAATATTTATGGTAGACTTGTTTGCTTTAATGTACACTAGCTTTGCACCCGACGTTGTGCGAATGAAATAAATAATATCCTATATTATAATATAATTAACAATATTATGTTTTTAAGAATATTTTTTTTTATAACTTCATTTGTTCATAAACTAAAATTACTCTTATTATTTAAATACAACGAATAAAATAAAAGGTGAAAATATAATGGTTTAAAGAAAAGTAATAAAAATAATTTTCTTGACATATATTATTGTTTTTTTATTGAGGAAAACTGACAATTTTTTTAGTATGTTAGTAGAAATTATGTTAGTAAAAAAAGTTTAATAATTTTTTAAATAATTATTCGAAAAATATAAATAGATTTTTTGCGGGAATGATTATACTATTCTATTTTAATATATTTATAGATTTATGGCTTTAAAAGATATTATTTGTTTGACAGTTTTCTTTGTAGCTTTCTTTAAGGCTAACATCTGTAGATTTTTTTTAAATAAGCTTAACTTGAACACAATCTTTTGGATTGGTATTTGAATTTTATTAATTTTTTATTCAATATTTATATTTTTTTTAGTTGATTGAATTATAAATATTAGGCAATTTTTTGTCAGCATGTTTAGAATAAACTTTTTTAAATGAGTTTACAGTTTACTTTTATTATAATAAAATTTATATACCCATGTAATATTTTTGGGTTGTACGACAGTTTTCTTTGTGTAATAGACAATTTTTTACGTTTAGACTTCTTTTGAAATAATTTTGACTTGTAATTCTTTGAGCACATATTTGAGTTTTATTAATTATTCAAATGTATGCATCTTCTTCTTTAAAAAATATAAAAAGTTGGTCCGAATTATAAATTTTTGGCAGTTTCTTGTCTGCACGTTTAACATAAAATTTATAAATTTAGTTTTTTTTATCATAACAGAAGATGCAACTCAAGAAGCTATTCATAAATTTTTTTAAGTCGATGCTAAAAGTTAGAGATCATAACAACTATGAATGATTATTTTTTATAAACGATTATTGACTTGTAATATTTAACATTGTTGATTTTATAATAATTAATTTTATTAAATATTGATTGGTGATAATTTTTCTATACATATTTATATTTTATTTCTTTTATGTATGAGAAAAAATAATTGTAGAGATAATTTTTGTGTAAAAACTAAAAATTTTAATATATATTTGTTGATAGTGAGATTTGAACCCGGACAATTTGGACAAAAAACTTAAATTTGCCACCTCAAATCAACTCAACTATATTTATATTTCATATAATTGATAATAATAATATTTTTTATATAGATATGAATTTTTTTTATAATTTTGGTGGGAACAGTTATTTCTACACTTCTTTGCTTTAGTATATACTAGATCTACACTCGTGCGTTGCACGACAAAATTATATATACATAAAATTTATTAATTTAAATTTTAATCTATCTTGATATTTCAATTGTATATAAATCCTATAAGTTATTGGACATATACAAACCACTTTAATCACTTACGCCCCGATTTAAGAACACATTGAAAATTTTAAGTAGCTCTAAATATAAACTCATATTCTACTTTCCCATTTAATTAGTTATAATTAATATAAAATTAAATAAATACAATTTTTATAGGTTTACTGTAATCTTTGTACTTAAATTGAATTCAAAAGAAGTAAAAGTAGTTTAAAATATTAATAAATAAAAGTGTATAATTGAAATAAAATATATATGTTCTAATAAATTCAGTATTATAGAATATTCCATGGATGCATTAATAAAAAAACAATTATAGTTCAAACTGAGTAAACAAAAAGTTATCAAATAAATTATCAATTTGTTTAGTGGTTATGACTTGCTAACGTCATCTAAAGAACCAAAATGTTTATTTGAAATTATGCATGTTCTTAAAATTTATATATTTAAAATTTCATGGATTATAATAAAAAACCATCATGATAAAATTCATAATATTGGGAAAAATATTATTAAAAACAATAAATTAACATATCATTTAACTAAATGAAGATAATCATATACTCCCTTCGTCCCGTTGAAGTAGTCCCATTTCCCATTTTTGTTTGTCCCATAAATTAGTCCCACTTTCCTAAAATAGCAAACTTTTTCACACTCACCAATAAAATATTAATTTCACTACACTCACAACTCTTAATCTCCGTGCCGAAAAGAAAAGGGACTACTAGTTTGGGACGGAGGGAGTATAAGTTATGCATAGTTCACAATTTTAAAATAAAATGTCAAATTTTATGATTTCGAAAATATAACATAAGTAATTTTTAATTTTATTTTATCTGAAATATTATTACAATACAGTTTTATTTTTAGAAATACAATACAATTTCTTGTGATCTTTAGTCTTGTGCTTCAATATAATATTATATGTCTCATATATATATATATATATATATATATATATATATATATATATGTATATTTATATAATAAAATTAAAAAAATTTATATCAAATACAAAACTTATGGGGTTTGATTTAAATATTATTCCATAAAAAATATTGTACACGTATTATTTAACAAATATTAAATATAATAAATTGGTGAGATAAATATTTTACTGAAAAATAAAAAATATAATTTTTTATATTTATAATTGTATATATATAATATAAAATTAAAATAAAATATTTTGGTCGGAATAGTTATCGTAGACTATTCCCTTTTCATATATTACTTTATATAGATTACACTATTATTTAATGGTTTTAAGTTGAAGAATATCACCTCTAATATTAAAAAAATGATTTGTTATTTTCCTGATTTTAACATTATTAATAAATAATGATTCCCGCTTATTTTAAAATCTAGAGGTGATTCGTATAAAATTTTATTTGAATCAAAATCTATGGAAAAGAAAATACTATATACACTGAAATATTATATTTTTTTATTTGCAGAATGTATTTAAATTTAAATTTGATATAATATTCTAACTTAATTTTGTTTTTAACATAATAAAAAAGGCCAATGAAACAAATACTGCTCAACGGTTATCTAAAGAAAAATATAAATTAGATATATTAAATGAAAATAATTGCTAGGAAAAAAATTGTTGCCCTTAAAATTTGTTGAACAGTTAATTGGTGGTTACAATATTATGTATTTAGGTGGGAAAAGTTATTTTGAAGACTACTCTCCTTTAATATATATATATATATATATATATATATATATA
>JAPKLW010003754.1:21917-36273 GCA_026898455.1 Plectranthus barbatus
TTTAATACATATATATATATATATATATATATATATATATATATATATAGATATGTAGATATGGATTGGGGAAATTTATAGGCCTAGAGGGTGTCTTATTCTTATACGTAACATTGATGGCAGCTGAAGTAATAAAAATTGGCTGCTAATTAGGTATGAAATGGTAGATAGCATCTATATTTGTTCTAAAATATTGGGTAATCAATATTGTGTCAGCATTCTGATTTCAAATTTAATTTCATACACTTTTGATTTTAATACAATTTGAGTCAATTATTTTAATATTGACTAAGTTTATTTCTTTGGTCATTGCGTCATTCTATCTATTCCCACCTTAGCCTAAACTCATGGTACCAACTTTTAGGATTTTAATTGAATTGAGTAGTATATTACTCAAATTTAACGAACTTAATTATATTTAAGTCAAATTTAAATGAGTTTTTTAAATTTACACTATATTTTAAATATTTATATTTTTTAAAGAAAATATTATTTAATCCATATATAATATAATATTATACTCAAATTCCATTTTATCAAATAACTACAAAGATTTATCGACCTTGTTATTTTTAAATTATGAAAACATTAATTTTATAAAATTAATAATTTTATATTTTTAAGTAAATAAACTTAAGAGAACTTCTATTGAGTTGATATCTAAATAACAGTTTGATTCATTTATTATTTTTGTGATACCCGCTCTCTTTATTTCTTTTATTATTATATCAAATTAAAAATGCTCAGATTAGAAAAAAATTATAAAATACTAAATGTGTGAACCAATAGCTAAAAAAAATAAAAAGTGTAAACAAAGAAATAATTAATAAGTTACCATTAACAGATATCCATGCCTTTTTTAACAGAGAATCCGCTTCTTCATGTCGCATCCATTTTTTCTGCCAAACCACTCACCCCTATCGACCAACATAATACCGAAAAACTTTTTTTTTTAGAGTACAGAATGGTAGTTGGGGTGGAAAATATAAAAAACTCGATATACCTAATATTGAGTATATTTTAAAAATATCAAAATATTTATACATCGGCATTTATGATAAGTATAATACTGTGCCGAATATACAGTATTGAATATATAATAAAATAAAAATAATTATTATTGTTATTAATTTGTTATATCATATTAATTTAGATATCTTAATATTAGTATAAATCCTAAATAATCATTTCAAAAAAGATACATGCATTATTGATGACTATATGCGTGGTCCTTAATACTTTTAGCATATCTGATATCCCTTAATTAACTCATAATATATAATTGAAAAAAATCAAATATAAGTCATCATGCATTGGTCATTCAATGATAAAAAACATGATAATCTTCATATTTAAATATTATTAATAGATATGTATTTAAGAGTAAGTAAATTATGCTAAGAATATTAAGGAGCATGCATTGCATATAATCATAAAAGCAATTATAATCATAAAATTTGGAAAACAATAATATTATATATATTTTGAATCTTTTTAATTCCTTGAATCACTATTTAACAAAATAAAATTGTTTATTGTAAAGATTTTGAGTTCCCATATGGTCCTTTTAGTTGTATAAGATATTTTATAGTAAATCCAAACTGGAGCAAATTTCAAAATTCTATAAATATAGTAAAATCATTATCGTAAATATTGAATGCAATCATTGAACAAATTTAAATTTTAAAAAAGAGTGGACGTAGGACTTAAGGCTCCGAACCACTATAAATATCTTGTATCGTTTACCGTTTTATTTACTTTACGCACTTTACAGTTTTCAATTATATCTTGAAATCTTCAACACTTATTTTGTAAGTGTTGAAGTGTATAAATTGTTAACTGATCGTACCTGTAAAACTGCTAACCTAATCTTCTGGCTAACATAAACTGTATTTCTAAAACTGCTAAGCAAAAACTGTGATAATTAGAAATTGAATTGCTCGACAATTAGAGTGTATTTATCTACTTCAATACTTCCGCTGCACTTTATACGTACTCTGATCTGGGACCAACACTCCATGAGTACGTAGGATGATTTGGTCTTAACCTCTAGAAATGTTTGTGTTATTTATTGATTTCTTTAAGCTTTCTTAAAACTCAAAATATTAAGTGTTGGAGTAATACTGGTAATTGGACAAAGTAATATTGGACAAAGTAATATTTCAACTTGCTAAACAATCATTTCTCTGAACCTAAGTTGGTGCAGAACAACCATCTTGGAGGCCAACTGTAGTAAAAATTATCTTCGGTTGTGCTCATTGACTCTGATTTAAGACCAACACTTCACCATTTGTGAAAACATTGAATGCTCTAATTGTATTTAAATTATACTACTCTAGTTTTCAGAACGATCTAATACCCATTGTGAGCATCTGTTAATGTATCCACAACTGATGTATCATATATTAGAGGTAAAGATAATAATTAAAATTGATCCCACCACCAATAATATATTACTACATCAACACGTAATTACATGTATTAATGTGTTCATGGTGAGTAGGTGAGCGTAATTGTTCTGATTTTAACTTAAAAAGAACTTTCACTATTCTAAAATAATAATATTTTCAGGAAAACCATCTTAAATTAAGATGATTAATAATAATTTAAATAAAGTTGTTTTTATGTAAACATACATGTATAAAAAGCAAATATATTTAAATAATTTATCAAATATATTGGTCTGAAATTTCTTATTCTTAATAAAGATTTCATGCATTATACGAAAATAAAGATAAAGAATCTTTGTGGAATATTTTTAAAATTAGTATGCAGTATGACATTAAATATTTCTACTCATGTAGGATTTTCAATGTATGACATTAAATATTTTTATCCACATATGTTTTTCAGTTTCAGAATATTTTCCTATTGAAAAAATATTTAAGTTTAGACCTGAAATTTATATATTTAAATGTCTGAAATAGGTTTGGGAATTACAAAAGATGGAGATAATTTAAATATTTTTCTTTTATTAATACATTTTATTTCAACAAGAATTTTATAATAAAGAAAAGGGAAAATATACAAATATATCTCAAACTTTAAACGAGTTCCCAATTTTATCTCGAACTTTTTAATATAACAATTTCAGTCTTAAACTGTGAATGAGTTCCCAATTTTATCCCAAACTTTTAAATATAACAATTTTGGCCTAAACTTTAAAATTTTTCCCATTGTCAATATTTAAACATCGAAAATCTTACGTGGACACACATATTTATCATACTATAAAAATATTCACTATATATTCTACTTTCAAATTAAGATAATTTTCTAAAAGAATATTATATTCATGAATAATTTAAAACAAGATCTAAAATAATAATTTAAATATATTTTTTTTAATATTAAAACGAATAAAGACATAAAATCAAGTCATATCTTAATAATGTATCAAATATATTTATCTAAAGTTTATTATATTTCATAAAGATGTCATGAGTTTTATGAATATATAAGACTCTGAAGTTTCTTATTCGTAATAAATACTTCATGAATGTCATTTCATTCATGAAATGGCATGGAAGAGTAGTGTTCGTGTAGAATTTTTGTGTAAGACATGCAATTATTTGTGTTCATGTAAGATTTTTGATGTTTAAATATTAACAAGTGTAAAACAATTCAAAGTTTAAGCTAAAATTGTTATATTTAGAAGTTTGGGAACTCATTCAAAAATTATGCCTGAAATTGTTATATTTAAAAGTTTGGGATAAAATTGGGAACTCATCCAAAGTTTGGGATAAAATTGCATATTTCCCCTAAAGAAAAACTTTATAACTTTGAATACTGTAAAACTTACCGTCAATTCTTGATTTTGTTTGACCATGAATATTTTGTGCGTTTGGCTAGAGTTGTCACTGGCGAAGCCAGCCTTGGGTTGGGGGCTGCCAATCCCCCGGAGGCCGGAAGTTTTTTTTTTAGTTATATTTCAAAAAGATTATAAGACTCGATCCAATCGTGATATGGTGGAGCCCTCCGGAACTTGAAGTCTGCCTCCGCCCCTGGGTTGTTATAGTGGTACCCTATTTTGTCTGCCTCCGCCCTTGGGTTGTTATAGTGGTACCCTATTTTTTTAAAAAGCACATGCATGTAATGTCCCATATTCGAGGCATAGTGGTGAAAGTGTATGACCAATAATTCATGAGTTTGATATTTCCGGGGACATTTAGGTGTATAAATTTAATAAATGCATTTTGATTGAAAAAAGCACATGCATGTAATTGAACGCTAATGTTGGTAATAAACAATATAAAGACCTCCACTCGGGACGCATTGTTGAAAATATCTTATGTGTGATCAAGAGATTATTAGTTCAGATACTTTAAGCACAATGTATGAATTTTAAATTTGTGTATTCTATATGAAAAATAATATTAAACAGCATAGAGACAACGGCTTTATAACAAATAGTAGCAGCATTTAATAGTATAAGAATTAACAATGATATCTAAACGTGCTATTAAATGACTGCAACACAATTTTTTGATCACTTATAAATATGTTCAAATATATACACATTCATAAACATACAATCATCTCATTCTCATTGTGGTAAAATGGCTCTAATTTATGCATCAACTGCTCCCATTTCATCAAATGTTGGGGATGTTCGTAAATCCTTAACTTATCATCCAAGTGTTTGGAAAAAACATTTTCTTTCGTATACTCCAACTGCTACGGTATATTTTATATATTTACATCAAATATATATATATATATATATATATATATATATATTCATTTTGTAATGATACATGCATGCATGCATACAACAAATATTAATTAATCTTGTAACACAGGAAATTAGTCTTGTTGAGAGAGAACAACATGGAATACTAAAGAAAAAAGTTAAGAATTTGATAGCTCACACTCCAAAGGAATCAACGGCCAATATGGAACTCATCGATGCAATCCAACGTCTAGGGATTGGTTATCATTTCGTGGAAGAAATTGATGAATCCTTGCAACAAATTCACACCCAAGTTAGCAAAGACGATGAAGATAACATTCGTGTTGCTGCTCTTCGTTTTCGTTTGCTAAGAATGCAAGGCTATCGAGCCTCGTGTGGTAAGTTAATTCATATCTAAATCAGTTTCACTTAAAAATAGTGGCTTCTTCTACGTATAATTAAAACACCATAATTTTTTTTATCGCAGATGTATTCAAGAAGTTCATTGATGAGGGAGGAAATTTCAAGGAGTCATTGATAAATGATATCGAAGGAATGTTGAGCTTGTATGAAGCCTCATATTATGGGGTGAATGGCGAGGGAATTATGGATAAAGCATTAGAATTTTCTTTTTCACATCTCGAGCCTTTGAGCAGTAGTACTAATCCTCGTTTGAAGGAAGCTTTAGATACACCCATTAGCAAGACTTTGAACAGGTTGGGAGCCACAAGATTCATATCGGCGTATCAACAAGATCAGTCACATAATCAAGATTTATTACATCTTGCGAAATTGGACTTCAATATGACACAGAAGGTGTATCAAAGAGAGCTCAACCATATATCAAGGTCTGTTCAATTCTTGTCT
The DNA here is from genome assembly GCA_026898455.1 of Plectranthus barbatus. Classification (NCBI taxonomy): domain Eukaryota; kingdom Viridiplantae; phylum Streptophyta; class Magnoliopsida; order Lamiales; family Lamiaceae; genus Plectranthus; species Plectranthus barbatus. Next base: position 27,457 of record JAPKLW010003754.1, read on the forward strand.
GCTTGTTTGATGTAGTATTCTAATTAATTAATTAATACAGGTGGTGGGAGGATCTAGACTTTGCAAACAAACTCCCTTTTGGAAGAGATAGATTGGTGGAGTGCTACTTTTGGATTTTGGGAGTCGTTTTCGAGCCACACTACTCCAAGTCAAGAATTTTTCTAGCCAAAATCGCAATTATGTTCTCACACGCTGATGATATTTATGATAATTATGGAACATTAGATGAACTCCGATGTTTCACCCACGCTGTTAAAAGGTCATTTTATGTTAATATATATTTCATTAATTCATGCAAATTATGCATGATTCTTATTTAATTTGTTTTGGCATGCCTTCAGCTGGGATATCAACGCAGTTGATAAATTGCCACCATACATGAAAATATATTACGAAGCTCTTTTAGGCGTTTATGCTGAAGTGGAAGATAAAATAGGCGTTCAATATGCATTAAAAACGGTATATCTAACTTTTCATAAATGATCAAAGTGTAAGACTTTTGATTCTATCATTTTTTTAAAAAAAAATAAAAAATTTTCAGGCAAGCCCCCTGTTGGAAGCATATTTGAAAGAAGCAGAATGGCATCACGCAAACTATATTCCAACGGTGGACGAGTATATGAAGGTGTCACTGCCTTCTGCCAATTCAATGATGGTGGCAACATGTTCTTTAGTTGAGATGGGAGACGTTATTACAAAACAAGATTTTGATTGGATAACAAACTATCCTCGTATCGTACAGGTTTCCGACTTGATCACTAGATTTATGGATGACTTGGTCGGATATGGGGTAATTAACTACTTATATTACATACATGCATATGCATACAGTATTTGTAATATAATCTTTTCTGTGCAAAACAGAAAGAACCCAAAGTCACGGTGGTGGATTGCTACATGAAAGAGCGTGGATGCTCGGAGAAGGAAGCTTCTAGAGAAATCTCGAAGCAAGTGAAGAAAGCATGGAAGGATTTCAACGATGCGAGGATGGAGCCAAGAGCAGCTAAGCTGGAGATTCTTGAACGGATTGTGAATTACTGTCGCTCCGTACATTTAATGTACTTCACCGGTGAGGATGGATTCACAAATTCTGATACAAGAATTAAAAATATTATTAAAAGTGTGCTAGTTGATCCCATAAACTGAACCGATTCAATTGTTATATAATCGGTTCTTGTGGATGGAAATTTCCACTTCTTGTGCGTTACAATATTGTAAGTGTAACTGGTCCATAGATGTAATGATTGTGATCGTCTGATGCAAGAATAAAGAGAGTTAGTTTGTGAGAATTAATGATAGAAAGTAAATATCGTAATAAGATTTCTGTTCACAAAGATAACTTAGATTATGTTCCGTTCCTGCATGCCATTGCAAGGTTGAAACTTAATTTTTATTATTGTAATAACAATTGTAAAATATCATGTGGACTGTTGTTGTGGAATAGAGGATTTAATGTTGGTCGTTTGAGTATTCATCAAGATTTTTAGGCTTGTTTAAATACAAATACATTGTAAAACTTTAGTTTAAGATATGTACCAATTATATTACTATCTCTGTCCCGCGCTATTAGTCCCACATGATTTCAGCACAGGAACCAATGTTTGTGAGTGTAGTGGAATTAATATTTTATTGATGAGTGTGAAAAAGTTTGCCATTTTATGAAATGAGACTAATAGAGTGGGACAGACCAAAAAGGCAAATGAGACTAATAAAGTGGGACGGAGGGAGTATAAACTATTATTATTTTCTTATATATATTATTCCCTCCGTCCTGGCTGAATTGTCCCAGGTTGACCGGACACAATAATCAAGGAGTGTGAGTATAAAGTAAGTTGAGTGAAATTAATATTTTATTATTGAGTGTGAAAAAATTACTTTTTTAAGTAATTGGACAATTGAGATGAGACGGACGAAAAAGGAAAATGGGATAATTGAGATGGGACGAAGAGAGTATAAATTATGTATATTATCAAAATATATTACAGATTTTTAATTTCGTTACAAATTTATGACGGGCACCGGTGGAACTACATGGGGTTGGGGGTGCACTAGCCCCCCAAAGATTTAAAATTCTTTTTTACCTACATATAATTTTTTGAAAAAATTCACTAAATTATAGTTAAACCCTATGAAGTTGATAGTCTACAACTGCTCCTCATGACGGGAGCAAGTTTTCAACGACGGAAGGTTGACGAAGCTTGTCGGGCAGTATTTGTAAAATTACATGTCATCGTCATGTAAATTTATTATAAATTTTTTAATTTTTTCAAATATGTTATAAACTATTGTAGTTTTATAAATTATGTTACAAATTATATATATTTATAAATAAATGTTCAAAATATTAATTTTTCTTTATAATTTATGGCAAAAACAAATTTATTTATAATTTAAAAATAGGAATATTTAAATTAACATATAATTACACTTCAAAAAAGTATTTTACAAAAAAAAATTTCTTGACAAAGGATTTAGTTCATAGTATAATTATTTTAAAAAATATAACCCGCGTCATATTATAATAAAAGTGCATAGTTCATTCAGGGTATATAGTTTATTCAGAATTTATAAAACATTAAGCACAAACAAAAATCATGTTATTAATCCAATGACTGAGATTCATTCATATTTAACACAAACTTTAATTTTAGCACTTGAACACACACACACACACATATGTATATATATGAGCGGATCTGGTGACAAATCCCCCATGAGAAAATGGTTTGATTATATTTACGATATTGTTTGATTGTGTTCAGGATATTGTTTGATTACAATATTGTTTGGTTGTGGTTTAGTTGTTTCTTAATTGTGTTCAAGTTGTTTACTTGATTGTATATAATAACTATTGTTGGTCCCAAATCAGAGTTAGAAAAATGTACAACGGAAGTCTTTCAAGGTCAAATCCTCCGAATTGGTGATTCTGGCACCACCTCAGGTTTAGAAATATTGGTTGTTTGGCTGGTCGAATATATTACTTAGCTGAGTTACAGTAATATACTCCAACACTTGATGTGTCAGGTTTTAAATCCAGTGCAAAAACTTAGAGAAATAGTAAATAAGACCAGAACTTATAGAGGTTCGGACCAAAGCATCCTACGTCCTCTCTTCAAACGGGCAATCTGGAATCACTGTTGTTGGTCCCGAAATATCAGAGTCGTCGTGTTTGAAAACTTAACACGAAATGCAGCGGAATATATTGAAATCACTTGCACTTAATATCGTTATCAGCAAAATGTTTTCTAGGTCCAAGTTGATGTTTAGCTTAGTTTACAGATATACACTAGCAACTCTGTTGCTAGGTTTTAAATCGATCTTCGAACAGTAAACCAATAAAATAGTAAGTAAAGCAGTAAATGAACACAAGATTTATAGTGGTTCGATCAAATAGATCTACGTCCACTCCTTAGCCGAATCGCTAAGAATTTCACTAGAAAAGTATACAGAGTACAAGGAATCGCCTTTCCAGTTAAGTAGGCAGTGAGCTTTCGGCCTGGCTACTTGACAACTATCCTCCGTGAATCTGAACTTCTCCGAACACAGCTCCGGGCAAGTCAAGGGCACACCTTCGTAAAACTTGTCCTTTGCTAGTGAGGCGTTTATAGTTTGCCTCTGAACTTAGTAAGTTTGCGGCTAATGCCCGTGTGAGTCACAATCTTTCAAGAGTGACTGTTGGATTCTTTTCTGAAAGAAATGAATCCCAATGATTGAGATATCCTTGAATGCAATCAGGACTATCTTCAATGGAGTGTCAGTACTTCAATGAACGACACCACAGGTTGTTGAGAGTCTTCAGATAGACTTTAAGACGGCTCTCAACTGACTACTTTTAAGGATCACTTTGTCAAGGGAATCTTTAGCTTGAGCGTTCGTGAGTAAAGTGATAAGAGCACTTGTAGATTTGTAAAAGCAGTAGTCTATCCAGTTCTTGAATCTGCCTTTTATAGTTGGAGATTCAAAACTTTGAATCTCCATACCCGTTAGACACAACGGCTTCTTCCTCCAAGAATGGATTAAACTGATAGAACGCCTTTCTGAGTAGAGATGTACTTCCCAGACTACTTAGGGAAAGTCTTGTCCCTTGTGCGTCCTTTTTTGTCAGAGTCGCAGCTCGGCTTCAACGTTGCTAAAGGTATATTCGTTGAGATCCTTTGACTTGTGTTATATGTGATTCTTCATTGATTGCTGAAACGTCCGAATGCTAATTCCTTAGCATTCTAGTAACCTTTTCAGCCAAATGCTAGTGTTCTTGTTCGCCAGCTTCTCTAGCAGTCTGTGAGTTTGACGCTGAAGTCATCTTATCTTTTCTGCTAGGGATTCTTCATAGCACACTAGTCTATTACAACTCGATGTTTAACTTATACAGGTCTTTTACAAGTTGTGTTAGACTCTCTAGATTTCAGCAAATGATCGACCATCTAGATAAGGTTTGATTCAACAAAACCTTTTACAAATAAGTCCTAAGGGAGATTTTAGGAATAATTCCCAACAATTTCCCCCTTTTTGGTGCGATCAAAGCTTACTATCATTTGCTGACCCGAGTGGAAGAATGTCTGTGTTTTACAATTCTATGCTATTCTATCACAGAGTTTTTCCAACTAGGTTCAAGCAACAGGAATGATTGTAGTAAGATTCCCCCTCAAAAGTTGCTGGGAAATATTTCTCGATTAAAGATTTTGCGACACAGCAATATGCTAGATTTTCTAGCATTAATTAAAACGACAATCATTCATATCCATCTATCAGAACATAATCATCATGTCCACATGCAAATTTGTCAAAATCTGATCCAATTTTATATATGATATAGCATGTTTCAGTACAAATTGGATACAGAGCAATTAATTTTTTAAAAAAATTGACCTTGTCGTTCATGAGTCGGGCGCTGGCTTCTCCTTTTCATTGTCTGCTGATTTAATCTTCTGAATGTCTGCGAACTTCTCTATAGTGAACTTCATGAAGTTTTCAACAAGAGTTGCTCCTGCTTCTCTTTCAGCAGCCTCACGCTCCAGTTCTTTGGCCAGTTTCTCTTGTTCCATTGCCATCTTTTGCAATTGAGATTCATGTTCAATTTTCTGTAGATCTAGCTTGGCTTCATGTTCCTTTCGTTGTAACTCAAGTCTGGCTTCTAGTTCCTTCTGTTTTAGTTCTTCTTTGGCTTTTTCTTTTTTCTTCTTCATTTCTTGTTCCCTTATTGTTGCTTCCTGTTTCTCTTTCTTTCTTCTTTCACGGTCAGCTTTTCTTCTTTCTTCCCCCTCTTTGATTGCAGCCAAAAGAGTTGAACCATATGCCACAACCGTTGCTTCTGCGTGAGTCCTGGTGTCTGCTATGTCTTGTCGAACAACTTCAAGACCTGCCCTGTTCTCAGAAACAGCTAACTTGTTTTCAGCAACCTCCATTTGTACATGAGAGACATTGCTCCGTATCTCATCCATTTCGCTTCTTAGATGGCTGGTTGCTACTTCTACTCTTTCATCAACGGCTGTTTGCAGATAAGAGTGGAAAGCCTCTGCTATCTCAGATGTGAATGTGAAAGGCATTGGTAGAGATGTTATGGGAGAGGCATTGAAGGATGTAGTCATGACAAGGTCTTGACTCGACGGAGTATTTGACGGTTGTTCATGACTAGTATTCGCAGCAAGATACTCTTGATAGCTTAATTCTTCAAGTAATATCCTATGAGCTGCCTCTACAACTTGTGCGATCTCATGAATAAGCTGAGCTTCATCTTTCTGAGCTTCTTCAATGATGTTATGAATATCAATCTCAATGATGTTCTGGATATCAGTGTCCAGAATCTCGACTAACATCTTATCCGGATACTCGAGTCTCGGAGCAGCACGTTCAGTGGCTCGCGCCTTTCGTCGAGCTTCCTAACGATCCTCTTGTTGCGATTTATATTCCAACTGACGTTTCTCATAGGTAACAGCCGATTTGGCTTGTCGCTTAGATAGTTCAATCCTGGCGTCAGAGTATCCATCGGGGGCGAAGGTAGAGTTGCGTAGTCCTGCATTCTGAGAGATAATGCGATGTTCTCTGATAGCTTGAAGTCTACACATTACTTGTTGATCTGAGAACTGCTTCATCCCTGGAACTTGATCAATCCAATCAAAACACCAACGTTCTTCATATCGCCAGAAGTTTAAGCCTTTAGCTGCGATACAGAGCATCCTTTCTTCAAAGCAGAGTTGATGCATGATATAATCGAACTTCTTCCATCGACGGAACTCTTGTGCTAATAGACGTCCTTCGGGTATTGACTCATCCAATGCACTGTGGAATAGATCTGCTATGGCTCTTTCTGTTTCAGATTCAACGAACTGCTCTATTTCTTCAGCCATAGGTCCTAAATCAGAGTTGGGTGCATCCTCGGGATGAACCTTTGCACACCATTGACTGATTCTTCTGAGTCCGTAGCGACGTCCGGGTAGTCCATGGAATGGTACTCGAAGAATAGCTTCGGATCCTGTGGTTTCTTTTCTCAAGAACTTCACATTGTAAATTTCTTCAGCTTCTCCATCGGAATCAGATTCAGAGAGGCAAGATGATCCAGGTTCCGAGAGGTGATAGTCATTTTCATCTGGTTGATGTGTTTCAGCGTTGAGTTGATCTGCAGCAGATTGTTGATTTTGGAGTGTTTCCTTCGATTGTTCATCAAGGTGTGTCTGCATTGGCACTTCTGTTAGTATTTCATCGCGAACTCCACTGGATTCTCCCGCATTGCTTCTGTGAGACTTTTTCTTTGGGAAGTGGGTTTCACTGAAGGCTCCAGATGCTAGCCTTATTGAGAATTCCGTATCTGATAAATCCTCTTCTTCAAATATGATCTGCTGATCAGGTGATGGATGTGGAATAGATTCTTCCGCCATGTCGGCCTTTCCTTTTCCTTTCTTCACCGCTGCTTCTGCTAGATGAGGTTGATCAGCATACGAGTCTCCTGTGAAATCCCCCACGATAACATCTTCTGCTGTATCTGTTAATTTTTCATTTTCTGCTGGAATTCGACTTTCTCCAGCATCATGGCTTTCTTCTAAGGAATGATGTATATGCTCTGCCGAAGTGTCATTGACTACGCTAGAACTAACTCTTCCACTAGCATTTCTTTCGTTGCTAGCTTCTTCATTGGCTTTCTTCTGTGCCCTGAATTCTTCAGCAGTGGATTTGGCACATTCGAATTGCCTGTCTCTGTTTTCAAATGTCAAATTAGTGATGAATTTCTGATAATCTTTCTTTTCGACTTCCTTCAGAGTAGCTATACGCCTCCTTTTTGCTTTTCTTGATTCTTGATTAGGCTTTTCTCTGGTCCTGAGAGACTTAGGAACGTAGTCTGGATCAGTGCTGTCTTCAGTAGAATGTTTCTTCGATGTGCTAATTCCTTCAGTAGCTGCAGTACTCGCCTGTTCTGCTTCTGCTTTTTCCATTACTTCCTTGTCAGTCAGAAGTTCCAACCGTCTTCTGATCTTCTTCTTTGCTATTACTGCTGGTGGTTTCGTAGCAACTCTCTTCGGTGACTGAATTGGAACTGCCAAGGCTCCAATAGTAGATGGTTGCTGTTCAGCTTCTTTGGAGGTCATTATTTCGTTGATCTGGTCAACTGGGAGATTTCCTAACATTTCAATCTCCTCGAGATTTCGGAAGCATTGATCCGTTTCTGCATTCTTCTTCAGCACTTGTAATTCTTCTTCAGAGATAGGAATAGAGTGTTGAAGAGTGACTTCCACCAAACTAGCTTCATTTGGTTCTTCTGGGGAGGTAGGCTTACTCTTGTCTATGTTAGATTTTCCTTTTAACTTCCGAGGATTTTTGACGTTGACTGGTTTGGGCTTGCGACGTGTTACCGGAATGTAATCGGTAGAGAGAAGTTCAACTCCTTGATCTACTCCTTTGTTAGTAAACAGAATCTCCAATAGTTTGCTAATCTTCAGCCCAAAGTTTACATTTGAAGAGAATGTTCCATCGACTTCCATGTGAGCATTCTTATTGAGGTGGTGTTGCTAGATTCATAACTTTAACACCTCATGCGTTCCACATGGAACATCTTCAAAATCTTCTGGGAAAGAGTGAACCGGTTGGGGACTCCATTGTTGGTGTCTTCATGAACCGATTGCTGAGGTGGTCGGTTGAGTCCTTTGCTTCAGAATTTGGCCTACCAAGGGGGCCAATTCCTGTGATGGAGTATCGCAGTGCTGAAATAACTCCTGAGTGGACTTCATGGATGAAGTGGAGACGTTCACCTGATATTCCATTCACCCCAACTCCTTCTGCTTATGGTTTGCAGACTCGGTATCAAGTACTCTTTGAGATAGCTTGTGGTATGGTGGTCGGAGTTGATCCTGATGACATGGTCTTTACTCGAGAGGTCTGGAAGGTTATGATGGCAATCGATGACAGGCCAGAGGTGGATTGGGCGGCATTCGTCTTTCAGAGAGTGCGGCAGAGTGTTCAGCAGTTTCCAAGACTCTATCTTCCTTATGGGATGCCTCTGAGTTGGTTGCTGGAACAGAAATTCAGCGATCTTACATTAGGGCCCTTGAATCTTCGAGAAAGAGATTTCTATCCTTTTGTACCGATCGCGCCCTTTGAATAGATCGTTTGCTGTAACCTTCCTTTTAATGATGTATAGAAAATAGTACCGTTGTACTTTTGACAAATTTATACAACTGCATCCAATATCGTGCATCTTCTCGATAATTTCCTTTTGAATTATTCGTTTAATAACCTTCCCAAGATTATAACAAATATATGGTTGGTGGCAAAGTGTCCTCCTTGTAGCAGGCATATGAATTCTATGTATTTCGGGCATAGATTCTAAGG
>JAPKLW010003755.1:0-36273 GCA_026898455.1 Plectranthus barbatus
TTTTTTTTTTTAAAAAAAATAATTTTTCATTTCATTATAACAATTGGATCATTGAAAATCAAAAGATCAAACTAGAATATTAACAACCAAATGCAAACATCACTTACTATCAAAAAAACTCAAATGTGTCATTTCTTACTACGCAGTAGTGCTAAACAATAAAATAATAATAAAAAGTTAACAAAAAACATTATTACTAGATATATCTGATTCACAAAATATGTTCACATCTTTAAACATTATACACCCACCTTCCTGTATTCATCAATAAACTTCTACACATCTACTGTTATCTCCTTCTCAGCATTCAAAAATATCATGCCATCCATGAAGTTCTTTATAGCACAATGGTTGATTGTGGACAACAATAATGTCAAGCAATATTTAGCACGTAGATAGCGATACACCATTTTAAAGTTAAAATGCAATAGTTAAAATTTAAAGTTGTTTTTTAATAACTATTTTGAGCAAAACGAGAATATTATTATTTTAATGATCGATAAAACTATAAACCCTATCAATAATAAAGATATTTATGTCCGTTCACTTTAATTTAGTTATTTTTTGAATGAATACATAATAATAATTGTTTAAAGTTTTTATAATAAAAATGATTATTTTGATATATTTTCACTAAAATAAAGCCATATTATTTTTTTCAATTAATTATGATGTGATATCATTCGGTATTAAAATGATATATATAATACGATAAATTGATATTTCTCTTCAACACTTGGGCTCCATCAGGAAACACATAAATGGATTCATGCAGATGTAATAATGCTAAGCAGCAAAAGCTTGCAGAAAACATTCACTTATTACAATTTTCACTAATCCAAAAACACACTAATTTCTATGTATAGTTGCTACAACCACCCACCTATCTCGTTGGCTAAAACTGAGCAGATTTTGCCAGCAACATTTCTTCAACTCTCTCCTTCCATTGCATATATAAAGAACTATTTATAACAAGAAGCAAATCTCTAGGGCCTCCCAGCATCGTCCCAATATATTTAGGACATTAATAAGGATGTTTCATCCTTAAATTACAAGCCATGGAGCATTCTAACCTTCGTTTAAAGAGAGACAAACAAATCAGAAGGCAGCGTTCCACACTGCTCTTTCACCTTCTCCACATCTTCGGTGCACCTCCTTAATTCTATCCGCGGAGTTGCAAATCCCACTGCAGCTCCAGTCAAATGAAGCAACACAAATGTTGCCTGCCTGGGCTTTCCACTCGCAATCTGCGTTAATTTATCCAGCATAATTAAGACCTCTCAAGCATCCTAGTTTACAACACATGCAATGATTTGTTTTCAATTCTATTTTATCCTAACTGATCAAGTTTATTTCATACTTCTCTAAAAGAAGGCACACCCCTTCTAACAAACCCTCTTCTGTAGTTAAGCCAGAGTTTATAAGCTGAATTAAGAACAAAATATATAAAGGATTAAGATTTCATTCACAAAGATGCATATAATATATTTTTCTAGAAACTGGAGTACAGATTTATAGAGCAAGATCGAGCCCTTAGGAACAAAAAAAAAAGAGAGAGAGACAGAGAGAAGAGAAAAAAAGAATACCAGGTGGTGTGCCACAACATAATCTTCTGTCATCTATATGCTCCACATCTAATCCGATGAACCAAGATCCCAGGGAGACATCCTCATTTGCATATTTGTGTAATACATGCCTACATCAATCAAATTTTTTATATTAATTCATGGATTTGTATTTCAGATAATAAAATAGAAGGAAAATAAGCCAAAAAAAAACCTACTGGTTTATTGATATATAGGTGGCCAAATCTTTAGAAATGGCATATAACTGTCCAGTAGCATGACGAAAATACTTGTTTCCATTCTCACCAAATTTCCAGTACTCGGGTTCATGGTATCTTACTCCCCTGTGAATCAGAATGACAAAACCAAGGCCAATTAAGGTCTAAGGGAAAGAAATGGGAATCTTTAGGCAAAAACTTAAGTAAACCATGCAGTAAAGAAATTCCATTAAGTCATAATCACGATATCATTGCAAGACACTTACTTCTGAGCCAGGACAGGACCAGATTTCATGCATCCTATGTACACCCTAGGTTTAGAACGGTGTCTGGCCAGAGTCGCTCCCAAGGTTGCTGCATTTTGAAGAATATAAGTTTAATATTGAAGAGAACGTCATTAAGAAAATTGTTTTAGAATCATTCGGTAACCTTGTTGCCCCATCACCCACATATTACCGCAAGAGTAAGACTTGTTAAATCTATCAAGCTCTTAAAGTAAGAAATCCCTTCAGACATACAATTTGAGCTTCAAGTTTTTGGTTGCTGCTTGAGTGAAGTTATTCTTTGGGTATAAAGAACAACTAAAATAGAATATATTTTTCACCATGAAACATAGGTGTACAAACTACCCTTGAGATGAAACAGTTTCTTCCCTCGATGAAAAAACAGAATACATGAGACAGCCAGTAAAAAACACATCATACGGGTTCCCCAGGAAACCATGTCAGTCAATAAAGCAGCTTCAGGGAAAACAATTACATTTTTGGTTCAAAATTGCTTCATGTTCCAGAACCAGGAGAAGGTTTCCCTATTTAAGCTATCAGTGGATATTCCCTTCACGCATTTTGAAAAGGGGATTCGCAAAACAGACTCCTAGTATAAATTTTATTAAATCAATGAATTAGAACAAATCAACAGATTAATAGGTCAATTTTTTAGACCAGGGTTAATAGATACCTTTCTATAATAATTATATATAGACTACAATTCCATACCTTAAAAATTCTCAAATTTCTTTCGGCTTTAGAATTCTCATAAACAAACCCCTTCCTTCACCCCTCTATTCTAGATTGATATAACATTTTGTATAGTGGATCTTACCTATGTTTACATGCACATCATCGTCAACTTTGACGTAGAAATCTGCATCCCAAAGTTGAACTGCAGTGGTGAAATAAGTTTTTGTCTTGGCAGATAGTTCGAGATACCCTTCAACATGTTCCTGGACAAGGTGGTGATATCAGGTCAAAACCATCAATATTTCTCTGGTATTAAATTGCATGAGAGAAACATGCAAAACTTCATGTGTAAAGCATAGGAAGAAATCAAAAAATAAAAAATAAAAATAATTGTTAAGCAATGTTTGTGAAAGTGAAATTAATACATACTAGTCTTAGGAAATCTCCGTGTTTCCTATCTTCAGCTTCAATAGCTCTGTCAAGAATTCCACCTGATGTTGCACTGTTTGATTCGAGGATAAGATAAACAAAGGTGAATTAGACATCAGTCTTTGGGAAATATGCACTTGTAAGGGAAAATAAAACGGAAGTTTCCAAAGATTAGACATCATTCTTTGTCAAAATGCACTTGCATGAAAAAATAGGGATTTTTTTAAGAGAAAATAGGGATATTGATAGGGCGGAGTTTCCAAACATATAAGTATGATCTAGCAAAAGAAAGACTCCGAACTAAAATTTATGGTTGCAGAATTATTTTTTTCATGATGATATGTTTATGGTTTAACCAACTAACAACATTCAATTATCCAATTCTGGATGCAGGCGCACCATTAATGTACCCACAAAAGTCCAAACGTAAAAAAACAATGACATGATTGAATAGGGATAACTGTGTCTATATAATATAATCGTTATTTTAGTAATTTCCTTAATCTCTTCACACAAACTGCATAAATGACAGAAGTTTATCAGAGTATAAACAATTTAGTTGTGGCATAATATTCAAATACATAGTAGAATCATAGATATCTATCCATCCCTCACCTGTGACCAATCACAAATCTAACTACAATCCCCTTTTCTTCCTCAAGCTTTTTCCTTTTCTCACCTGAATTCGCCCATGGATAGAAATCCAGAATTAGAAATAATTTTGCCAATCCAATGACATGCAAACAAATTAGATAAGCAATAAATAAGTAAATAATCAAATAGAAGTATGGATCACCTTGTAGCATCCAAGTAGCACGAACTGAGTCTCTTCTCTTTCGACTACTAAAAGCAGTGTTTATCCCAACAACCATCAAGTATTTTCTTTTTTTGACCAATTCAGGCATTTTCAGGTCTTCAGATATTGGGGAACCGCTAAGTAAGGAGTCCTGTACAGCCCTAGCAGCAGCTAGCTCCATTTCCAAATTTGAAATAGTTTTATCGAGAGTACTGCATTGTTTACAGGTGCTTATAAGTTATGCACTTGTCCAGTGAACAAAATAAAATAAACATCCCAGAAGCTGAAGTGCTTACTGAATTGCATCAGGTGTCCTTGAAACCATGCTTGATGCATCCTTGGAAATCCCTTTCACACCCTTCACACGAATTGAAAATATTGATAGAAGAAATAAAGAATTAAATCTTCATTCAAAATAAAGCGAAATATACTTCATAAGTCATGTTTATGATATCAACAGTTAGGTTAATTATTTAGTACTCACGAGTCTTGGATCACAATCATCTGAGACTAACTGAAGCTTTTCATCACCAACTCCTCTCGACCATGATATATCTTTACCTTCTGGAACTGCCCACATCCTGCCAGCGTAATGTCGAAACATTCAGAGTTACATACTGTTACTTCAGAAAGTGACGATCAGGAAAATAATAAGGTGAGAGTGCTATCCATGTTGGGCATTATTCTAAACTAGACTCCTTAATTTGGCACATACTATAGGACTACCAGCATTGAATCTATGTGAAGTTGACCCAAAAAGAAAACGAATACGCAGCTGGAAACGAGCCCGAAACTCATTAGAGGGTAGAAACAAAGAGGGGATATTGCGTAAGCTTGAATTTTTAGCAAACCTCACAATACTGAGTCTACTGACTCATTTTTTCCATCAATTGTATTCTCTAAATTAAGAAAGATTATTTATATCCGTTGACTTGGTTTTGAAGCTTCTACCATCCTAAGATGGAAAGGTTGAATTAACTCGATCAAGAAAATTACATCAAACTAAATCCCGGTTGTTTAATTATATTTTTAGCTAATTTCATCATTAGATACTTAAAAAGTGAATTTACACTTTACAATTGGATTGCAGATCAACTGAATATGATGAAGACCACTTTTGTAATTGTAGCCAGTTATGATTGTCAATCACAACTAAACTACCCACAGCCCTACAAAACTCTATAAAATGATTAAAATCATAGTATGAACTGATAAAAAAAAAAAGGATCAAACCTGTCGGTGAAGAGCATTCCAGCGCAGAAGCAGCTAATACACAGAAGAAGAGCGATATTTCTCGAAACAACATTCTTCGAAGGTGACTCTACTCCTCTGCTCTTCCAAGACATCATTCCCTCTTCAAATTAATCCCTCAATTTCTCAACTTAGCATAACCCATTCCAACTTCCAACTAAAAAAGGAAAAAAAGAAAATACAATAAAATTGCAGATCCAGAAGCTCAAACCATTCAACTCCAAACTGTTTCAACGATCACCGAAGAGAGAGAGGATGCACAAGGCGGGAGCAGTTATATACACTGTAGTGAAAAATAACATTCACATTAATGGGAGAATATTTCTGGTTTATTGAGGGCAATGGGAGTCCAATAAACTAGCCTCTTGTACAAGTGCGCAAATAGATATAAACAAAAAAAAGAAAAAAGGGATATTAACTCGTAAAAGTGAACATACATTTACGGAAACGGAATGGGAGAGGGAGGAAGAGAATTGAGGAAGAAGATGAAGTAGGAGTTGTGGTGTGTGGAATTTGAGAGGAATGGAATGGAAGAGTAGACGTAGACCCACCGCCTACCCAACTGCACTCTCTCTCTCTCCTCTCTCTCTCTCTCTCTCTCTCTCTCCTCTCTCTCTCTCTCTCTGTGTTTTGTTTATGGAGTTGGGAAGGTGATTGAAATATATTGAAATTAGAGGTGCATTAATGAAGTATAGTTTGGTAGCTAAAATGTCGGTTCACGGTCTCATTGGAGACTGCCCCTTTTATTTTTGTGTACTAACTTTTATGTTTATAATTAAATTAGCTAAGGGTTAGTTCCATCATAGCACGATTTTTTTTATTGACTTTGTAATTACAATATAAATTATAGATTTTAGTAATTATAACATATATTTTGAAAATTTTATAATTATGACAATGTTTTTAGAAAAATAAGAAAAAATAATAATAGTGTCTAATACAAATAAAGATGTTTTCATAGGTTAAAGTTTAAATATATTATAAATTGTTGTAATTTTTTCAAATATATTACAAATTATTAAGATGCTAAAATATAATTTATCTTTATTTTTCTTATGTTAGGGAAACAAAGACTTTAATTAAAAAAATCATTTCTATGACTCTATTCATGAAGTCAACGATATTAATTGTGAATTTAAATTAGTGATCTTAATTAACATGAAATATTAATTTCTTTACTGCCACAATTTTAATTCGGTAAAAATAATATTCGAAAACTTTGACAATTAATAAAAATATTGCTTCAATTGGGATGGAGCTCAATTAATTTTCTGTACTTTTATTTTTTTTATATATTACCTAAAGATATAGGTTTTGTATTATTAAAGTTTTGACTTTAAAATTTGTAATTACACATCTATTTATCTATGGGAAGGTCTCAGGTTAGACACGCTTAAATAATTTAGGTGAGTTTTATCCATTAATCCAACTCAAATCCATCTAATATGCCATAATTGGGAATTAATAACCCTATTTGGGATGGGTGAACCCATTTGAATATGGATAAAACCCGCCTAAACCGTTTAGGCGTATCTAACGCAAGTTTTTGTCTTTATCTTTCTAGTGCTATTGAAATGTGGAGACTCATGCATTAATATGATGATAAGGTTGCCCATGCACATACCTTAACTTTCTCTCGAAGGTGACCTCCCACAAAGATATCCATAGGATAACTGTAGGTCCAAAAATCAGAGTATATAAATATTGCATAACAGAATATTTTAATGATAAACTTGCACTTATCCAAACTGATTGTTCAGTACCAGTTTGGTTTGTCTAAAAGCTCAGTTTAAGAGTCGAACAGATATTAGTCAGTTTCAAATATACTTCAACACTTGAGTGTTGAGTTTTAAGATACACAAACCGATAAATATTGAAAGCAATAAATGACTCAAAGGATTATAATGGTTCAGACACCATAAGGTCCTACGTCCACTCTTCAGATTGAGTCTAGAAATCCACTAAGAGATGGAATACAACAGGGTGCTCCCACAATCTATTTCTAGTCGATGAATGTCTCGTCCACCAATCTAATAGATCACTCGTATGGGCCTCTATCGTCCTTCACTTAGCAGCTTCTCGAAGTGCCAGAGTTGAGATTTTTATAGTTCTCCCAGAAACTTATCAACTTGCGGCTAGAAGCCCGTAAGAGTCAAAGTACAAAGCGTACTTGACTGTTGTGTTCTTTCTGGGAGAGAAAGAACACAAAGAATAACTTAGGAACAAAGAATTCTGATTCTCGTGTACACGAAGGTGACACACTTAAGCTTTAGAAAGCCATCGAAAGGTTGAATAGAAGTTTATGCAGAGTTTTGGCTTGCTCAATAACAGGGTGTTCAGTGGTTGAATCTCTTGAGGTCCTCGGCTATTTATAGAAAAAGGTCCAGAGATTTGAAATAGAGCAGTTTAGACACATCAGATGTTGTCCAATTCAATATTTCTATTCTCTGTGCGGCATGTTGCTTTTTCTGCGAAACCAGGACCTGCTCCCGCTTTTTCTGACTTCGACTGTGATTGTTCACCTTTTTGTCAGAACGGCAGAATGATTAGTCTAAGGAATCAAGAATGAAATCTTGGGCTTACAAACTTTAAGGAATCTCCAATCATTAAAGTCTGATATTCTCTGTACCATTTCTCAGACGATTCGTCTTGTCTCTATGCGCGGGGATTAGAACTAAGATTTCGTGCTAATGTCGTTTGGCTGGCAAGTCCATGCTGGTTGACGTCATGAGTCTGAACGTTGATCCACAATTGACAAGTTTGATAGTTTGAGACTAACGAGTTCTAGACTGGTCAGTCCCAGACTGATGAGTTTCAATATAGATGAAGTCTCAAAGTAGTCAATCCCAGACTAATGAGACCTAGACTGTTCAGTCCCATACTGAACATTCAAGTCTCTTCGAGTCCTTTGCGCATCCAGACTAATTCTTCAGTCTGTCTTCAATCAACTTCAATTTTAACTTGATAAAAAAGATCTTATAGAATTTTACATATAAAATAAAACTGAAGTTAATCTAGAGACTTTCCAGACTGGTTAGACCTTTAACCATTTGACACACCAAAACAAAATAAATAAGGAAATTATAACATCAAATTTCTTAACAATACCCAAACCTCGACAATTGTGGGTTTTTTTTTTTTTTTTTTTCATGGCACCACTTGTTAAGACAATCACTTCTCTATTAATATTCATAAGATATTGGCTGCTTTAGGTTGATAAGCCCTTACAATTTTATTTTTGAATATTCATCAAATGACATCATACTAATAAAATTGTGCAAACTCTTAGAACTAAGAAAATCCTTTCTTATTTTTTTAATGTGGACTTACTAAATCTAATATTTTCAAATTTGTTTGCAAAAAGAAAAAAAAAAGTAAATATGTTTAGAGTGTGCAGATTATTTTCCATCATTGCAGAAAAAATTGAAGATGAAAATCGAAGATCTCTTTCAGGTCAAGACCCAAATCATTAACCAGCCTTCCTTTTTCGAAAGGCAATGATTAACAGATTTTGGAGAATTGAGTCTAATTTATTACGACTACAATTTACAGACTCACGCCAATATTAAAAGTGATGAAACCTAATTCGAAAGTATGAAATAAAACTTTTAAAAGCATATTAAATGAAGAAAAAAGTGCAAATTTAGTTTCTTTTGTGATAATTATTTTTATTTATTTACAAAAGAGCAAGTTTTGTTATATTTTTTCTCCTCTATTGTAGTTAGACAAATATACTAAGTGAAACAAATAAAAATTTCGCATATTTACTCTCAAAATATCACATTTATTAACATTAAACTAATAATAAAAATTAAAAAAAAAATTCTTTCAGTCAATACAAGTATACTTTTTATGGGTTAAATTTACAAATCAGACTGTTATTACTTTCTTATTTCATAAAGTCATATATATATATATATATATGTATAATTAGATTTACAATAGAAACTAATTAAGATTATAATTATACTAATATTTAATATAAATAAAAATAATGAATTTTTAATAATTTTATCATTACGATATTATACTATAATTAATAAAATTATTTATTCGTAATTCATAAAATAAGACGGATCCAATTTAATCAATGTGCATGTGTAAATCTAATTCCCAAATTAAAGGGGAAAAGGCAAATGATTAGTGCAGGTGCCCGGCAGTTGCCCAACTCAATTTTCTTTTGTCGTATACTTCTTCTATTTTTTTATTTTCCTTCTTATTTTAATTCTTGAAGTGACATTACTATAGTCAAGACTTTAGAAATAATAATAATAATAATAATAATTGACATATCACACATGATGGGGTTGTGTTTGTGCAAAAGTAGTCTATCATTCCAAATGTATGGATGATCGGGGCTGTACACGTGGTGCACGTGTGACGAACATGCCTTTGTTCTCAATCACCATATGCTTACAGATCATCCTACCCCTACTTCCATCATATATACTTACAAAACTACTTCCAACTTTCAAATTATATAATATAAATTTCTGACCTATAATTTTTTATTTGTTTATCATGATTCATAACATAAAATCCGAGTCCAAGATATAGATATATTACATTATTTATACTGACAACAAATTAATTATGTACCACATTATATTATGACAACTTTGATTTTCTAAAAATGAGTTAATTAAGTCAGTAGTTTTTATATGGGTAAATAGGAAAAAATATCCTAAACTATTGACGTTTTTAGAAAAATACCTCAATCTATTTTCATAAGTTAAAAATACTTCAATCTTTACTCCCCTCTATGAATTATACCCTGATTTATTGATATTTTGGGAAAATACCCTAATGTATTATTATTAGTTAAAAATACCTCAATCTTTAATTTTATTTATAAATTATACCAAAACGAAAAATATTATTGGCTAATACAAATATGGCATTTAAAACAACTATCATCGTCTGTTTTAAATTTTATGTACTAAACAATCAATTTTGCTATGTATTCAAATGCATTTATCTTCTAAAAAGTATTTAAAATTTCATGTTCTGCTATTTTTTCCTTCGATTGCTTAAATTCCTTATTTTTTTTTCTCTCAATTCGTATTTTGACATGTGATCTTGTATTGAAATGTATGCACTTTCGTCTGGATTGGACGTTACACCAACTGAAGGAAAAAAAAAAGAGTAGAATGTAAAGTTTAAATACTTTTCAGAATATATAGAAAATATTGATTGTTTAATACATTAAATTTAATGCGGACAAGATAGTTGTTTTGACTGTCATCTTTGTGTGAGCTAATAATATTTTTCATTTTGGTATAATTCGTAAACAAAATTAAAGATTGAGGTATTTTTAACTAATAATAATACATTGGGGTATTTTCTCAAAATATTAATAGATCAGGATATAATTCATAAATACAAATAAAGATTGGGGTATTTTTAACTTATGGAAATAGATTGGGGTATTTTTCCGAAAATACCAATAGTTTAGGGTATTTTCCTCTATTTACCCTTTTTATATTTATCACAAGTTAATGCTCATATATGAAATGTCTATAGTAAATGTGAGCAAAATTGAACTTCAATGGCAAAAACTTACGTTATGCACGCCTAAACGATTTAGGCGGATTTTATCCATACTCAAATGGGTTCACTTATCCCCACTAGGGTTTATTAATCCCCAATTAGGGTATATTAGATGGGTTTAAGTTGAATTAATGGATAAAACTCGCCTAAACCGTTTAGGCGTGCCTAACATGAGACCTTTCCAACTTCAAATGGCATATGGAACTGAGCAAAAGGTTTGATAGGTTTAGGTTCGGTTGAAAATAATTTTGTTTTGGTTCGGACGAGAATCTTCAAATTGAATTATAGGTTCAGTGAACAAAATGAAATCTCCATTTATTAAATTAGATTCTGTGCAAATTATGTTTATGTATTGAATTGATAAATTATGTTTAAAAATTAAATATTTTTAATATTAACTGTGAATTATGTTTATGAAATGTTAAAGCTCCGATTTAATTTGATTTTGATACGATTTGATCAGCTAAATTGACTTAATGTTGAGGAAAATGATAAAATTTGGTTTAAGTAGTTGAGTTTGATGTATGTATCATGTGTGGTGACAAGGCTTGGGTGCTCCACTACAATTACAAAACAATCTTGCTAGGCTACCACAACAGCTATGGGACCGATTTCAACAAGCAATTTGATGCCACATGCGTTGTGTAAAACTTTTTCTAGCAATTTTATCTCTCTCTCAAATTTGACTTTAACTATTGTACTTGATTTTATTTTAATTGTTTTAATAATTGTGGTGGGAATTTTATCGAATTAGAATTTGATAAGTGTAACCTTTAGTGAGAAGAAAAGTGTAAGAATGCAGAATGAGAGTTGGATGAAATGTTAGAGGTCAAATGTGTATTGAATTACTTTTGTAGCTCTTGCATGTGTGTTGGAAAGAGTTTTTAGAGAAAAAATCTGAAATTGTCAATTTGACTATAATACATATCGATTTTAGTTAATTTTATGTATATGTGTCGAATATAGTCAAAAGTACATTTTGCAGACTTATGTCATAATTTTTTATGTTTTTTTGAATTTGAGATGTGACAAAAGTATTAAAAAATATATATATATATATAAGTAAATATGTCAAAGGGACCGAGTGGGATCCCATTTAAAATTTTGCAAAATATTTTTTCGATTAAAAAAATATTCGAGTGAGACCCCGAGTGCGACCACGAATGAGACTCACTGACAATGAGTCACACCAAGTCAGTGGCCGACACGGTTGCGACTCCGAGTGAGACCGAGTGCGACTTGGTCAAAATTAAAAAAATGAGTGAGACCCGGTCGCACCCGGTGAGACCCGGTCGCACTCAGTGGGCCCCACTCTCTCACAACATTCATTTAAAAAAAAGAAAAAAATCGAGTGAGACTTCAATTTTTTTCCACTAATTTTTTTTTTAAAAAAAAAACGAGTGCTACCCTAATAATTTATTTTAGTGGAAAAACAATCCATTTTTGGCTCATATATCTATAAAATTAGTTACAAATCGATTTTAACTAATAGATTAGACATTAGTGTCAAAATATTTGCAATCAAATGATTTTTAAAGTAATTCCAATGCTAAAATTTGTACTTTTGGCTAAAATTATAATGACTTGATAAAAGTGATTAAAATTGATATTTTTTACTAAAATGACTATTTCAAATAATTAAGACATTTTTATATGGCCTTTTACAACAATTTTTGGGTAGCTCTGGAAATGTCATTGTTAAAAATCTCCCGCCTGCGCAACCCTTAGGTGCTAAGTGACCTTTACTCTAATTTCAAATTCTTATACTCAAAAGTGATTTTGTGAGTAATTAACACATAGATACCATCTAAGCAGGTTAGACCGCCGATTAGTCAGTTCAAACAGTCGATTTTTTGAAAATAGACGTCCCATATTTTCTGTTATCATTTATCATTGTTTCTAGCTTCTTGTATCATTGAAATGGCAAATTAGTCAGAAACGGAAAAAATTGAAATAGAATTTAATCTACATGCTGATTTTTCGGATTCAGTTACCAAATCAAATTCCCATGATTTTTTCATTATTATCATATAAATTACAAAGTGAAAATGCAGCACGATTTATTCCATAATCTTAAGTTAATCATTATCATTGTTTATGGCTTTGTATGTCATTGTTTATGGCTTTGTGTGTCATTTTAAAGTTATTCTGTCAACTTCCACTAATATATTATCGTTAAATGTGTAAACAATTTTAATTATTCGTACAATGATGTTGAATAAAGATAACAATGATCTTAAAGGTGTATTATTAATCAATTAAAATTAAAACGATAATTTTGATAAAATGATATTTAATACAGGTAACAATGATAAAATTAACAACGTACTATGCTACAGATTAACTGAATTCACACAAAGTAGAAAATAAATAAATAATTATCAATCCATTAAACAGGAATTCGAACAATGATACATTTATGAAAAAATAATGATACTCATCTAAAATAACAATGATAATCGCGTATGAAACAAAAATAATAAAATCTGCTCGTGAAGGCGATCCACCAAGTGACAGCCGTGATTCCCGATTGAATAAAATAAAAAATAAAAAAACAAATACTGAAAGATTCGTCGCTGCTCATTTCCAATATCGTTGAACTGCATCACAAAAAAAAAAAATTATTTTCCTCCTGATCAGAGTTCATCGCATTACCATATCAACACCTCGAGCTCTCATATTTCAATATCAGTAATTCAGTATATCATCATTCAGTTATGATTTAAGTGTATGAATATTGAAGTAATAAAATAAGAAAAAAAATAATTTAATAGTGGGAGCTGGGGGGGACCACAACCAACTCTAGAAACCCTTCATGATCATCAAAACCTAACTCTTACAATTACCTCCATACAAGGGCGGATCCACCTCCGGGGTCATGGGGTCATTCCTTCTTACCGGATTTGCAATTTATTTTAGCACGGCGACGATGGAGAAGGTGGCGATGAGGGGCTGCGGTGTACGATGCAGCAGACCAATGAGGTGAAATAGCGAATTTGACGACATCTTGTATTCTGCGTGCTTCATCGACTTGCGAAGAGGAGAAGCGGGCCGGAATCATGTCGCGGTGACTGGTGCCGATACGGCGCCGCGGAGAACACCCGAGGAGAACACCCGAGGAAAGCGATGATATTGGTTGAATTTAGGGTTGTTGAGGGGGAGACGAAATGACGATGGTGAGAGATGAGGAAGATGATTGAATTTATGATTTGTGATATTATTGTTAATTATCAATGCTTGAATTTAGGTAACTGCCAAATATAATAAATCTCCTAAAAATATAGATTCTTTTTATTCCAATATCACCCTTTAGATAATAATAAATAAATAAATAATTGCCACATGTCATTATTGTAGCCATCGGATAAAAAAAATGAACGCGTGGATCATAGGTCATTGTTCATTCATGGTATATAGTTCAGATTTGAACACAACTCTATATATATATATATATATATATATATATGGATTGGATCCGATGATAAAAATTTATCCTGTGATAAAATGATAAAGCGCTTGATTACCTTTACAATGTTGCTTGATTGTGTTTTAGTTGTTGCTTGATTACAATATTGCTTGATTGTATTTCAGTTGTTGCTTGATCATTTATTGCTTGATTGCATTTTAATTGTTGCTTGATTAGATATCAGCCATTGATTTAATTAGATCCAATGGATGAGATTCATTCTTATTTTTAATATACATATTTATTATCATATGATCTCATCCCTATATATATATATATATATATAGAGAGAGAGAGAGAGAGTGGTAAACATATGTGAATTACCTCCCAGATGAGAGATAAGAACTAAATATCAACCCTTTTTTTTTTTAAATTTAATGGTCAAGATAATTTGGTTGAATTTAATTTATTATTATTTTCCTATTTAAATATAGTTGGAGGGTGTTTTAGGAATTATATTTTGGCAGTTAAATTATTCCTTAATTATCACCTAATATTACTCTTGAATGATTTTCATTCTATATATCCTACGTTTTTTCATTCAAATCACAACTGCTCCATATTTCTCTCGCTCATTATTCATACTATAATTTTTTCTATCGGCGATGACGACGACGATAATCTCCACCATTGTTTGGGTTGTTGGAAGTGCGAGGTTGAGGATTGAATAATTTGTTGCATCTACATTGAAGACTTGGGCGATGACATTTCTGCCATACGTGTTAAAATTGTCATGCTTGCATGTTTTCCTCAACGGCTGCATCAATGAATGGCTAAAGATTCTTCTTATTAGGATTGCTCAGGTTGATCTTTTCATCCAAGCCCATCTCAAATTTCTTGTTTTCTTACTCTACCGCAACCGTTGCGCTTCTCTTATATTTTCATATCATATTTTGTAGCATTAAAATGAAAGAAATAGTGAGATCAAGAGTTGATATGGCCGATGCGCTTTTGGAACAAAAATTAATTTTTTTTTTGTGGATGCAGTTTGTGAAGGATTCACGCGTGTACATTAAATTCAACTATTAAGCATGTACATTTGCATATATTCACGTGTTGTGATTTAAGCAAGATGTCTTAACTACGTAGTTGCAATAATTTAGCCGATAAACGTGTATTGATTAAGCCTGTAAACGTGCATTTATCAAGCCTGCAAACTTGCAGTATTTTTTATTTTATTTTATAGTTGTGTGTAAAATTTTGGAGAATGAAAATATATGTAGTTGCGGCAATTAGCCCGCAAACTTACATTTTTTAAGCTTTTAAACATGCATTGACTAACCGTGTAAATTTTCTTCATACAACTGATTGTTTCTTATCTCCATGTAAAATTGGTATATTTTAGGATACTGCAATGAATTGATTAATATAATGCATATATTTCAGATTAATAATGCAACTTTCGACGAAGTATAAATATTGTTATTTTTGTGTTAATATTTTTAGAATAATGAAATATTGCAAGCTATATAATGCATTATTTCACATAAAATAATGCAACATTGTGTGATAGATAATGCAACATTATGTGATAGATAATTGGAAATCACAAAATAAATTGCTCAAAATTAGAAATTTCTTAAGAAAATGAAATTAATTTTGAAATACAATAATTCAGAAAACCAATCACATTAAATAAGGAAGCATATATGATTTAATTTTGAAATGTAGTATTTTAGAAATCAAATCCCACAAAATTAGGGATGAAAATTGTGCATATATAATTCTGATTTTAAAAAAAAATCCCACGTAATACAACTCTTCATATTAATGGCGCAACTTTTTTCTCTTAATAATGCAACGAATTTGATTAAATTTTAAAAATTAATGTGGTTGGTAGGTTAATATTTCTAAAACTGTAAAGCAACTAATTCCCATGTAATTCGGGATCCAGATACGTGGAAATATTTAAATTTACAAAGACATTATTATCCATATATGCAATTTTCTATCTATTTTACTGCAACGATTTTTTTTAAAAAAAATGGTATGATCCTGCGCGTTCATTTGAATAATCATTGATCCAAATATAGTTTATTTCACATCTGAGATGTGGTTTACATTATAAATATTAATATAAAAAACTAGCTTACCAATTAACTATCGCCTAGAAAATGTCAAGGCCCCGCCTAGACTGTCTAATGCTAGGCTCTACCTGAGTGCTCGACTAATGTCAAAACTTTTTACAACCATGCTAAATTTACGGTCACTGACACTAATCATAGGGTAAGTGGTAGTGATTGTGTAGATTGATAATGTGTGTTGAGATAGTTGAAGATGAGCTGATAATGCTTCCACTTAAGGTAAAAACAGTTATGATTTCACGTCCTTCAGACATAATAGTGCTTTCTGATGCCGCCTTAGAGTCCTCTCGGACTTGTATTCCACATCTATGGTGGGTTTAGTCTGTTATTCCTGATTCCAAAATACTGCACCCCATGAGAACATTGGGTCCGGTGCGGATCTTGACTTCGAGATGATCAGGCCTTGTGTTCGGACATTGGGATGTTGACTCAGGTTGAGAATGGAGTTAAATAAGTCGTGGTCCACACTTATAGATTCTTAAGATCTTGGTTGAATTAGAATTGGCCTTAACAATAATAATTTCTTATTAGTTTAAATTGAAAAACTAATTTGTTTAGATACTTTAATATAAATATGTGTGAGTAAATTTGTAGGTCCCGAGATCAAAGTTGTAATGCACAGCAGAAATTTCGATATACTTGTAGTTATCCAAACTGGTTATTCTAAACCAGTTTGGTTTGTCTAAAGAGCTGTTAAAGTTAAATATTCGTAAATCAGTTTAGAAATATACTTTAACACTTGAGTGTTGAGTTTTAAAAATATGAAAACTGATAAATGAAAGCAATAAATGACAAAAGGTTTATAGTGGTTCGGACACAAAAGTCCTACGTCCACTCTTTAGACCGAGTCTGAAAATCCACTAAGTGTCAGATTATAGGGTGCTTTCTATCGCTAGCTCACTCGTCCAGTCCTCTGTCATCCTTTTGTGCCACAACCAATTTGTTTCCATGAAGTTGGTTGCCACGAAGCACAAGTTTGTTTGTCCGCTCTGCCAATCTACAATATATAACCTCATTTTCTGATTCCTCTAAGCTTGACTTCTCCTGAAGTTTTATCTTTGATTTGGCATTCCAGTTCTTCGAAAGAAACAACGTAGCCACTCTCAATCAATTGGTTTATGCTTAGGAGGTTGTGCTTTAAGTTGGTGATGAGAGATACATTGATGATTCTGACTCCATTTTATTCAATGCATCCTCTTCCTACAACTCTGCGCCTTGAGTTGTCACCAAATAAGATTGGTGGTCCTCTAACCATATTGAGATCTGTGAAGAGATCCTCCTTTCCAGTCATGTGAGCATTCATCCACTATCGAGGATCCACTATCGAGGATCCACTCGCTCTTCTCTTTCTGAAGTTGACTAGCATGTGCCTGTCCCTGCAAATCACAAAGTTATATTTTAGGTCCCCGAGCATCTATGGGTCCTATAAGATTAGTTCTTTGGATTATCCCCGTGGGAATCCAAACATTTGTGATCTTGACAGCATTCGACTATTTGTTGTCTTTTGTTGCAACATTTCCCTTCATTTTTTAAATAATGCATAATTTTGGTTTGGGAAGAGGTGTGTGTGTGTGTGGTCCTTTTAGAAGTGTGCTTCCTAGGAGGAACTTGGAAACTGACTTCCGGATAGGTGTGATAACCTGGTGGCTTCTTATTGAAGAAGTTGTGCCCACCATGGTTAGCCTTCACAACATTGAAAAGTAAGTGTGATTGAGCTCAGGCCTCAAGTAGGTGTTCCCCCTACTTGGAATATTCATCTTCTTAAGCTGAGATTGAGATTTGGAACTCCGGTTATTAAAATGACCGGATTGGATGTTCGAATTTCTCACAATATAAATTGATTGCTTGGTCAAACTGGTTGATGGAACCGATTTCCTTACAGTAGGATCGTACTGTTTGGCCAGTTTTTGTGGTCGGGCTGGCTTCGTTCCAGTTTGAGCTGGGATTATACTGTTTTACCAGTTTACCCTTGGACCTAGACTTCTCAGACTCATTATGGTCGCCCAGTCTGGGGTTGTTGGCTAACCTACATCTAGTGTTATCAGTTTTACCTAGTACCTTCGACACTACCCCATTACCACTCAACCTAGACTGATTACTAAGTTCTTCTTTGATAAAACTTTTATTTTTCTTAGAACCAGTCTATTCGGGGGTATCATTGCTCAATCACTTTCTTCAAAACTAGTACCCGATTTATCTGAGGGGTTCCTCATGCATTGCATAACGTCCTCCAACTCTCTTGAGCCTCTTTTAAAAAACATAATCATTCTTCTTGCTCAAGTACTGCAGTTATCAAAGACTCACACCCAGTTTTAAGAATTTCAAAATTTTGAAGTAGAGTAATGTGAACTTCCTTGAGTTTTTCCTGTTTCTCATTGTAGGCCGAGATTTTTCTACCCTATTGGTCAAAATTGAAACTTGGTTTTTCAGTGAGGAGTTTTCACCGGTCAAGACATTTTTTCAAAGCATAAAAATTTTCAAACTCTTTTGAAAGAATGTCTAGCGTGATGTCTTCTAAGTCAGAGCAATGCTAAGTTTTATCTAGAATGCATGCCAAAATGGTAGAAACTGACGGTAGTAAGTTTACCTGTTCACTTGAGGCAGTAGTGCATTCTCAGTTTCTGCCTCTTCATTAGTTTCCTCGCCAAAGGCGGCCATAAATGCAAGGAGGGCATCTTTCTCTGATTCCTCATCAGAAGTGTAGTAGCCTTCATCATGATCCAGGATGTTCGGCACTTCAGTTCTTGTCAACATGGCCTATGCTACTACCTTTGAAGCTATTCGCTCAAAGGTTTTCTTGAGCCTGTCTCTGACGGGATTTGTGAACTGAATCACTTAATCCATTAGCCCAGATCGTTTATTGGAATATCAAAAATAAATTTCTAAGCCAATAATTAATCCTAGCATGCTCCTATTGATTATGTATAAGGGGGTTTTACAGAAAACCTGGATTGTAAATTCCTGAAGAACGTAGTGCGCAGAGATTTGATCTTTGATCCTCTTTCTTGCACACCAAGATTTATTCCTAACAGATGAAGGAATTAAATCTATGAAATTAAACAAGTTAATTTTCAAAACAAAGAGAGAGAAAGAGAGAATAAAGAACACGATCCTCCTGATTTGATCTTCTGATATGTATCCCAACTCCAATCTGAATATGTGGTGAAGATTCCCTTTGACTTCCTTGTCGGTTAAGAAGTTGAATTTCCTCCTCGTTTTCTCAAATCTAGTCAATCACACACTGCTCCTAAATATTGGTTTGCTTGTGTTGCAACTTATGATCTTGTGGTGTGTTGTGATCTGAGAAACTGAAGCATATTTATAAGAAATTCTATTAGGTCTGAGTTATCATGGGCCAGACCAGGGACCAGAATGCAAATAGCAAATAAGGCCTATCAATTAATTAATTCTCATATTCAACCCAGAATATAATTAATTAATTAATATTGATTCATTCCACCAGAGAATCAATACTGTCCTACTTATTTGCTACCACGTTGTGAAGGACGGGTTGTATAGGCTCGATATATCCCCACATTTAAGATTACAGGCATTCGTTAATTAATTTAAGCTCTGACAAGCCATTTAATTAATTAACATCTTATATTCCTGAGTCAATTCACTCAACCATTTTCACTTAT
Organism: Plectranthus barbatus; assembly: GCA_026898455.1. Lineage (NCBI taxonomy): Eukaryota > Viridiplantae > Streptophyta > Magnoliopsida > Lamiales > Lamiaceae > Plectranthus > Plectranthus barbatus. Next base: position 19,960 of record JAPKLW010003755.1, read on the forward strand.
TCTTGAACTTAATCAGCCTGCAGGACTTTGGCATAACGAACCTTTTGACACCATCCTATATTGGATGTGGTAACCTAGTTCTGGTACCAGACAGTCATACACAAATTGCTATCACCCAAGATACAGATATACAAGTCTAACTAGAGCCTTTCACTGTGACTCAAAGTGATACACAATTTGTATATACTTTCGTACTTTCATATAGGTTTAGGATCTCATCAAGCTATTAAGATCCAGATTTCTTTAATGTCACATAAAGGAATCGATCTTAACTTAGGTCCTTATCAATGCATAACCCCGCACTAGCATACCAAGCCATCCAAGATAAGATGTTTATTACCGTGTATGCTGCAGCCTACACCGACAGTCTATCCTGAGACAGTCTCAACTGTGATAACCATTTATATCTCGCTAGATCAGACGATCCATACGATCTTTCGTAATCTACTACACACCGTTTGATCTTCCTATCGATGAGATAAGATGATAAGAGCGTTTGCGACACATGTTTGTTAATTCAGACAGGAGATGATCTTACAACATTTATGATTCCCAGTATATTAACCAATCGACCTTGTATATAATATACCAATCATAATGCTTTCAGTATATAAATCCATCAATCTCCCACTTATACTCAAAGCATTATACTAGTGCTTTCCAGAGTATAACGCGTCTAAACTAATCTAGCTATTACATCAATCATTCTACGTGGCTGGATGTGCCCTCAGCCCAAGGCTATGTACATGCATCTCGTAGACCTTCTGAGGCAGAGCTTTTGTGAATGGATCCGCTAGATTATTCTTTGTATCAATCTTCTCTACTAGCACATCACCCCTTGCTACGATTTCTCGTATAATATGGTACTTCCTCTCAATATGTTTTGTTGCTCTGTAAGTTCGTGGTTCCTTTGAACTAGCCACAACTCCCGAATTATCACAATACACCGTGATAGTCTTGGGTAGCTTAGGAATCACGTCCAACTCCAGAAGGAAGTTTCTAAACCATACTGCTTCTTTTGAAGCTTCAGAAGCTGCCACATATTCTGCTTCCATGGTGGAGTCAGCAATGCACTTTTGCTTTGCACTCCTCCATGATATGGCCCCACCTCCCATTGTAAACACATAGCTGGAGGTGGACTTCTTTTCATCTCGGTCTGCCTGGAAATCCGAATCCGTATAACCCACAGGGCACAACTCCTCACACTGATAGACAAGACAATAGTCTTTAGTCATTTTCAATTGTTTGAGTATGTACTTTACCGCGGTCCAATGCGCATGTCCAGGGTTAGACTGATATCTTGCTACCATGCCTACAACGAAGCAGATATCTGGCCTCGTACATAGCATTGCATACATGAAACTCCCCACGGCCGATGCATACGGCACGTTGCTCATCTCATCTTTATCCTTTTGTGTCACCGTACACTAATCCTTGGAAAGATGTACACCATGTGTGAAGGGTAACATACATTTCTTGGCAGTTTGCATGCTAAAACGGGCAATCACAGTATCCACAAATGAAGCTTGGACAAGGCCAGCATGCTTTCTTGCGCTCTCGCAATACTTTTACCTCTAGGATGTATCCTGCCTCCCCAAGGTCCTTCATATGAAACTGTTCAGATAATCACCCCTTTATGCCCGACAATACCTCCACATTGTCGGCAATTAAGATAATATCATCTACATAAAGTGCAAGAAATACCACGCTTCCGCTGACACATAGACGGTACATGCAACTCTCGTTTGAACATTGTGAAAATCCATAGGATTTAATCACTATCGTGAAGCTTGCTTGAGTCCAAACAGCGACTTCTTGAGCTTCCAAACCAAATGCTCTTCACCCTTCCGCACATATCCTTCTGGCTGTTGCATATAGATGCCTCGACCTTCTTCAAGGTACCCGTTTAAAACGTTTGACATCCATCTGCCAGATCTCTAGGTCCATATGTGATACTATGGCTAGGAGTATTCGAATGGACTTAAGCATGGCTACTGGTGAGAAGGTCTCGTCATAGTCTACACATTTTTTCTTACTATAACCCTTCACCACCAACCTTTCTTTGAAAATTGTAATTTCACCATTCACTCATTCCTTTCTTTTGTATACCCATTTGCACGCTATGGCTTGATAGCCATCTAGCAAATATATTTTCTGGTATACATCCATAGCCGTTATGGATCCTATCTCTGAATCTATGGCGATTAGCCATTTGTCCGTATCTTTATCAGATACTACCTCATCGTACATCCAGGGGTCGGTATCATCTAGTTCGCTTTCCGGGATCAAGTTAGAAGACTCTCTCACGAACATGTACCTTTCCGGTTACCAAACAACTCTCTCACTGCGACGAGGCATCTAAGTCGTGTCAGTAGTTGGCACAGTACTCGTTGGTCACATACCTTGCATTGATGGCAGTGTTGGTATTCCCTCACCTATTACAGGTGGATTTACCATCACACTGGGCTTTCCTAATGAATCGCTTCATTATCTCCAAGCTCGTGGAGGATAATTTCACTCTTGGATCTGTGGTTTCTTACATATTCGTCCCCCAAGAATTTTGTTGGTACTGACAACCACTTTCTGATTGTTAGGACAATAAAAGTAACCAGCTTTCGCTTGCATGGGATATCCTACAAACAACATCAGCTTACACCTACTTTCTTACTTATGAGGTTCCTTTTTCAGCACATACACTAGACAACCCCAAACCCTCATTCTGGTTAAATTTGGCTTTGGACCATACCAGAGTTCCAGAGGCGTTTTAGGAACTGATTTAGAAGGTACTAGGTTAAGCAAATAGGCCACTGTTTCCAAAACACAACCCTAAAACGAAATTGGCAAGCTTGCATAACTCATCATGGACCTAACCATTTCCAAAAGAGTCCTATTTCTTCTTTCCTCTACACCATTTTGTTGAGGGGTTCCTGGTGCAGTCCATTGGGATTTAATCCCGTTATCTAACAGGTACTGTAAGAACTCGTTACTGAGGTATTCCCCACCACAATCCGATCGTAGTGTCTTGATAGTCTTTCCTAGCTTCTTCTCTACCTCAATCCTGCATTCTTTGAATTTCTCAAAACATTCATACTTGTAGCGAAGCAAATAGACATATCCAAACCTCGAGTAATCATCAATAAATGTGACGAAGTACTCATAACCTCCACGAGCTTGCTTGGACATCGGTCCACATAAGTCAGAGTGGATCAACTCTAACACATCCTCTGCCCGAGACTGACTTGCCTTAAAAGGCCTGGTCGTCATCTTTCCTCTATACAGGATTCACAGACTTGATGCGGCACCACTTGGAAAGATTCCAAGAGCCCATCGTTTGCTAGTCTCTTGATCCTCTTTAGATTGATGTGACCTAGTCTCAAGTGCCAGAGATATGTTTGATCCTCATCGGAAGAAAATTCTCTTTAAATGATTATTATTATTGGATGAGTTCGCAATATTCACAGAAGATTTATGCATACAATTAATGATATAGAGAGAGTCAATCAATTTGTAAATGACAGATAACACCGTTTTCCCAATGATAGAAATTCCACTATCAAAATAACTGAAAATTCATCATTAAACAACTTGAAAATTGAAATTAAGTTCTGCCGAAACACCGACACATATAAAACATCTCTCGAAATCAAAATATTGTTTTCAAAGCATAAAGTAAGATCTCCAATGGCTACTGTTGAGACTCGCTCTCCGCTGCCCATTGAGATGGTAATCTCGTCATGCTTCAGTTGCCTTGTCGGCCTGAACCCCTGCATAGTATAAAAAATATGATCAGTAGCTCCAGTATCCACTACCCATGAATAGGTAGAAACTAATGTTAAACATGTTTCCATTATAAATGCACATGACGCACCTTGTCCAGTCTTTCTGACTTGACAATCTTTCTTCCAGTGACCAGCCTTGCCGCATCTGAAACACTAGTCCTTTTTCACAAGCAAGCCCGGTGTCCTCTTTGACTTCTTCACAGAAGTTGTACCTTTTGCTTTCTTCTTAAACATTTTTTTGTGCTTCTTGCCAGCCATCGCAACAGAACGGTTTCCAAAAGTGGCCAAAGAAACCTTTTCTAGAAGCATCACTAATTTCGTTGCCATCAAGTCATTGAGTAACTCATTAAGAGTATACTCCTTCTTGTCCATGACAGCATTTAGTCTAAAGTTCTCAAAGGACTTTGGCAGAGAGTCGAGAATGATATCAACCTGCGCTTCCACATCGATACCACCTCCGTGCAGTGTCAGTTCATCCATGAGATGAGTCATGCTAACCATGTGCTCTCTGACCGAGCTACCTTCAACCATTTTTTTTCCCACGATTTCCCTCATGAGATTGAATCTGACAGCTCGGTCTTACTCACCATAGGTCGCTGTGAGGTTGTCCATTATGTCACAAGCATTATCATACGAATGATGTTGTGCAAGTACATTGGACAGTGTAGTCACAATATATCATTTCACTATATTGTTTGACTTGAGCCATTTGTCATAGTAGCTCTTTTCCTCATCAGTCGATGCATCAGTGGGAGTTGTCGGATGAGGCTTATCAAGGACAAACTTGTGTTCCTCTACAACAAGGATGTCATCCAAATTATGTTTCCATTCTTGAAAAGTAGGACCGGTTAATTGGTTTTGTGCTATTATATTGATTACATTTGGTAAAGATATGTCTGAAAACAATAAATTAAAGCAGAAATTAAAACATATTGAAACAAATAAATGTTGAAACCTTATGATAAAATAATATTAATGTTTCCTCCAATTTGCCTAAGTATTACTATTGCAAGCCACACATGTGGACATTTACAACAAAATACTTAACCAAACTGCATCTTTAAATTCCAGTCCTTTAATTCCAATCCATGTCAGAGTTCCTTAGAAAAATGGAATTAATAATTAGAGACTAACTTAAGACCATATTACCCTACTGAGCAGGGACATCACAAATGAGTTATACCATGGACAATATTTAAGCTAGCATACCACCAAAGCCAACCCTCCCATATAAAGATCTACTAGGACACACACTGGTCATTCATAACAAGGTTGTCTCATTTAATTCAATCCCTAGAGAACTTATGAAAACTTCAAACGCAAGCTACACATGTAGATGTTTACGCATGAGCTCCCACTTCTCACATGAACTAAATGTTTGTCTTTAAGAAATCCCATCTATTACAACTTATGAATAATAAATTAAGTAAGCTACACATGTAAACGTTTACCTAATAAATTATCCACTTCCAATAAGGGATCTCTTTATGGAGGTCTTATATAAATAAATTAACAACTTAGTAATTTTTAGATTCATAAAGTTCAATTGCACATATTATTTTATGTAGCCATAAATTATAACATTATTAAAATTCTATCATGCAAAGCATGAACCCCGAATTTATAGTTATAATTTAATTACACAAAATAAATCACATAAGCATTCTTAAGTTTTAAATAAAAGCATTAAATGTACTCCTATTATCTACAACATTCTTGGATGTTGCGCAATTAAATAAACACATATATCATGTGAGAAAAGATAATAAAGCAAATAAAAAATGTCCTCGTGGCCTCATGATACAAATTAAGAAATAATCCTATCTATTACACTTTGGATTTATTTCACAGATATTCGATTGGGCTCCCACTACTTGGACTGTGATCTGAATTCATTTTCTGAATTTGGGCCTCCAAGATTTGATCTATCAGAAAATTAGACAACTGGGCCAATTAACGGATTGCGGCTCGTGCATATATTGCAAGCCCGATAACCCACGAGAACTTGGCCCAACGGGCCACCACCAGTGAACCACCGCCACCGCCGGAGAGGGCCCCGAGATCGCGCAACAACCACGCGAGTAGCAGCCCACGTCCCTTCCTCCTCTGGCCATCATCCCCTTTACCAGCCGCCGCCCCGGCCAGCGACGGTGTCACCCACGCCAGCCACCATCTTCTCCTTTGTCCTTGGCCACTGCCTCACCAGAGAACCGTGCTTGGAGCTGCGATGGTGTGCGCAGAGCTGGGGGCAAACCCTAGGGTTTGTGCTGATAATTAAGGCATTGCAGAGTTAATTGTGGAAACCTAGAAAGATATTTTCTAGAAGTTTGAGCCGCATATAAAAGGAGAGAAAAGCTCATTTTCAGGGTGTGTGGAAATATACAGGAAGTTACAACATAGAACTCAGAGAAAGGAAGATAGAGCACCAAGAGGGAAGCTATGCAGTGACCGAAGGAGGGATCCTGAGGGCACTATCTTTGGATTGAAGGAATTAAACCCTTTTGGCTATCTTTAGTTTACATTTCAGTTGTTTAAACTTTGTTTCTATGTTTATTTGTGAAGAATATTTGGATATGACTTGTCTAGTATTAGCTATAAGCTAATCTCTTTAAACTTGGGTTGTCGACTATCTTGTTTAAGCTTATTGCAGTGTTTACATTGATTCATTGCTGATCTATCAGAATTGAGTGTTTATCATTCTATTTTTGCTCTGTTTGGCCAACTTAGTTAAGAATCATTTCTATTAATGCTTGGAAAAGTATGTTTAGGAGAGAGCTTTATTTTGAACTAATTCTAGCCATTCGAAAATATATGGAGTTAGTGTGCTTTTGAACTAGTCTTGTATTGAGCTGGATATCCTTCTATTTGGCATAGCAATATGTGGATTGGGGTTTATTTTAGCAAGATCTATAGTTTGGGAAAGCTGGTAGATCGAATATGTGGTTCAGCACTAGGACATGCTAGGACAATGCTTCACGTGTTCACAGAGCAAGAAGAGTCAGCAACCTGAGTTGTTTCTCATAATTGAAATTTATCAACTGGTTTATTCACTTTTGTTAGTTACTTGTCATTGCTCTGTTTATGTTAAATTACTATTTCTGCAATAGAACCATCTCCAAAACAAATTGATTAAACTCCCTGTTGAAAATTAATGTGTGCACGATTCTACACAAAAAGGCATTCCATGTTGGATTCGACTCTAAATTACGCTTAGATATTACTTGACAGTGTATACTTGCACTTTGTTGCATATTTTGCACGTATCATTAAGTGAGTACGCAAATTCATTCGATTGTAAATAAATAACATTTAATACAGAAAAACATTTTCGATCATATATATTGTATTTTATAAAATTATGATAGTATTGAAAAATAACCAGTTACAAATTAAGTTGATAATTGTGATATTCAGGTGTTTTTTTTTTTTTCAGTGGGGATGAGAGGATTCGATTTCAATATCTCTCATTTGGGGCATATTATATTTGGAGTTTCAACTATTGGGATGAATTAAAGAGATATATTTACATATATTTAGATGCATTATAAAAATTATTTATTAAGATTAAAGATGCAATTACATCACAATTATGACTTATTTTTTATGTTAAGAATATGTTATGTTTTCTTTTCGTTTTACAAAATTTAGACGTAAATAAAAAAACAAATGAGTAGAAAGTAAAGAAAAAAAAGAGAGGAAGATTCTAAGTTAATATTGGAGAAGTCAACTTGACTTGGAGTAGAAAGAATGCGGTGGAAAGTCGACCAACTCGGCTTTAAGAAAGATTTCAAGTCCCCCGACACTAAACAGAGAATTTCAGTGATAATATTAGATGACCGAAATTAGGCCAAAACTTCTAAGAACTATATTTTTTAAAATTTATTACAAACTATCTTCTTTATTAATTAAATAATTAAATTATAATATATTATACAATTAAGTTTTTTTTAGCGATGAAAAGCTGATTATGCTTACTAGAAATCCATGTCAATTTTTTTAGCATGAAAGATAAAACGACATGATTGTCCATTTCAACAAGGGTGATTCTAAATGCAGCCACAATTTTGCTAAACATAGCCTCTTAAAAAAAAATTAAATTATTATATAAATTTACTATTTTATCCTTGTAACCTCTAATTTAAAATTTTAATTCAAATAATAACAATTAAACTCAAACATATGTAGCCCCATCTCAATCTTTTGATCGTTGAGTGATGCATTCGAAGAGATATATGCCGAAGATGATGAGGCATTCGAGGAGGAAGAAGCTGCTACTTATGCATCTGCACAAGTTGATGAAATCTCTCCTGCTTCTGTACAACTTGCTGAATTGGAGCCTGAATACTTGCAGCAAGATTTCCCGACTGAAACAGAGCTAACTTTGGAGGATCAACCACACCACTAGTTGCTGCTGCCTCTCAGCATCAAGAAAGTGAACCCTAAGCTGATGACCAACAAGCTGCCGCCACCATCTCCTCGGATCAAATAAGCATGCCGGAATCACTCGAAGCTGGTGATCGACAAACAACAACGGCGGGGGAAGAGAGTTTTCTTGCACGCAATGCTGTGGGAATTCTTTCCCTCTTGGCTGGTGGTCTGCTTGCAGCCTTCATCAAGAGAAGCCGCCGCCACCCCAGTTCGTCCGACGGTGTCATGGAGCCGGTGATGAGAAAGCAAACAGTCCATGATATCCAAGAGAAGAGTTTTCACAGAGTTGGGAAACAGAAAACGATGCGATTAATGGTGGTGCATATTTTGAGATAGAGATTAGATTGTATATTTGCTTTGGGGATTTGAATTTTTTTTTACGAAGATTGAGATGGGGCTGCATATTTTGAGTTTGATTGTTATTATTTTAATCAAAATTTTAAATTGGGGGCTATAAGGATAAAATAGTAAATTTATATAATAATTTTAATTGTAATTTTTTTAAGGAGGCTATGTTTAGCGAAATTGTGGCTGCATTTAGAATTACCCTTTCAACAATTGATACTTGTGGTTGACGTAGATTTCTGGCGAATATAGTCTTCTTTCTTTTGCCGGGAAAAAAAAATTCAACAATAATTATATATGATTAACATGATTACAAATAATTAATGTAATGATAATATTTTAATTAAATAAAATTACATAATTATAAACGATAAAATTCAAATTTGATAAAAATTAAATAATTATAAAAAATAAAATTAAATATTTCTTTAGTAATTTGGTTAACATATATATGTATCGGATTCGATTGATAGACAATCCAATCCAATCATATTCGATTTGAATTTGACGTAAAATTATCATGTGTTTATCGTGTCAATGCGTTAAAGATTCAAATTTGATAAGCCTCAATTTAAATCCATTGTTACATTGTTGATTCATATCGACCTATCATATTGTGTCAAAAATTGTCACCGATAGTCCCTATAAAAAATTAATCAACATGTAGAAGGATAGGCGTTTAAGACTCAAAAGTTTAGATACAAATATGTGGTTCATATTATAGCTATTATGCTCGAAAAAAGTGTAAGTCTATTTTTGGCCCATTAAGTAAAGAATTATCAGCCTGAAATAAGATATCTCGGAAGAAGGTGGACAAAGCCTATTAAAGTTTCATAAAAAATTGGCCAAGGCAAGTTGTTCAGACAGGTGATACCGAGTTCAAGGAGCTAACATTTTGATGAACTATACTGAGTTGCGTCAATTTTGAGGCATTGTCTTAGATGAATCAATCTCTTCAGTTTGATCAAATAACACGACCAATTCAAAGAGGTGTATCATTCTAAAAAAGTGCCTCAATTCAAAGAATGATGTGACTTTTAAAAGAAGTCTTTCACCAATTAATGTCTCTTTTCATGAAGGAGTACAAATCATTGTCATTTATTATAATAAACCCTCTCATTAAAGAGTAGAGGGAGAATTGAATATCAATCATATTATATTAAGTACATATTGTATTAAAAAATCATATTTAATACAAATATACTACTTCATGTGTTCATTATATAATTTTTCTTTAGGCTTTATTTGAATCATTTTTCAAATTAACAATAGCCAATATATAATAATTTATTTCTCTCACTTTTAAATATTAGTTAAATGAAAAAAAGAATAATATGAATGACCTAAGGATGAATAAGTTTGATAGCTTACAATTTATATTTTCCCTTTATTGTAAAGTTCTTATTTGATTTCTATTTGCATTTATTTTTTAAAATGGTAAATTTGACAAAATATAACTCAGTTAAACTTGGTTTGATTATATTGTTATTGTAAGTAATTCAGCATGAAAAAATGACATTTTTTTCTTTTTTATACTGTTTTTCTAGCAATATTTTATTATAATGTTGGAGTAGTTGGCAAGTACTTCTTAAACAGCTGCATTTGATGCTTCGAGTTGGTGGATTCTGGTAACACCTTACCAAACGCCAAATCAATTCTTAAATCCATTTATTAATTCCTAATCTATTAAATAAATTTATTAATTCCTAACCAATAAAATAAATTTTATGATTCCTAATCTATTAAATAAATTATATATTACAGTTAGCTCCATCCATAATTCTCGATTACTAGTTTTGATCATACAAAAACAAACGTAATGGAGGTACAACTAATGTAGATTTATATAGTAAGTAGTTTGCTACTTGCTACAATCACAAAACTCTTAACGTGAGAAAGTGAGAAAAATGTTTGATTGCATTCACGGCATTGCTTGATTGTATTCAGATCGTTGCTTAGATTGCAATATTGCTTGATTGCGCTTTAGTTGTTGCTTGATTGCATTTTAGTTGTTGCTTGATTCAATATCAACCATTGATTTTTTTAGATCTGATGGACATGATTCAATCTTTTTTCTCACATTGAATTTTTTTTTTACATGATCCCTCCTCTATATATATATATATATATATATATATATATATAGGGATTGGATCTCATGCTAAAATATTAAATATGTTAAATAGGAATGATTTTCATCCATTGATTTTGATGAAATCTAAGGCTGAGATTTCTCAGATTTATGGTTATTAAATAACTGCAACATTTAAATTCTCTAATTTACCCTTATGCAATAACTAAAAAATAATAATAAAAAACAATCATCATAACCGTCCATCACATCTAATCTAATGGCTCACAATTATTCTCATTTAGCATATTTTAATCTATTAGCATATGATCCCTTCTCTCTATATATATATATATATGGTTATTTGTTAAAGTTTTCCTAGATTTTAAATAAGAATAAATCTGGACCATTAAAAATCAAAATCAACTCATGTAATCAATTTAAATTCGCCCCAATTTCGGTGCGTTATTTGTGTTACCATCTAGCATTCAAAGGGCAAAAATAAGAAAAATATATATTCAGGAATTTCATTTCGTGTAGTTCATAAAATATAGTATGCTTATGTTCAATGTAAAAAATGCAATATTATGGACATAAACATGCAACATATAATCTGTGCAAAAAAGACACTCAATATGAATACAAAATGAATATTACTCTAGGATAAAAATGCATCTTGCTCAAGTAAAGAATGCATCATTTGATGCATAAAAATACAGATATTTAGGAACATTTTTTATGCGTAATTGATGCATTTTTTTTATATCCTGAACGTAAATATAATAAAGAACATATACCAGTTGAATATAAATTCAAGATTTTCATGTGAATATTCTAAATTCCACATTTGCAATATATATATCATATGAGTCGTTGTAAAAATACGATTGATTTGATATATGATTCGTAAAAAAATATATTTGAATTGAAAAATATATAACCATTTAATTATATTATATGGAGAGAAAAAATGAGAAGAGATAATGTTTTGATCTAAGAAAATATAACAACGGTTACTCAAATTTAAAGGCTAAATTACTAAGATACCGTAATTACCTTATTTATCTAATAAATTTTGAATTATCATTACCATTGTAACAACAAAATAAAGGATCCACATTTTTTCCCAATGTTAAATAGGAAAAAATCTGAATAATTTACTTTATTGATCCAATTATTATGATAATTCAAAATGTATTAAATAAATAAGGTAATTAGGATATTTTAATATTTTTGTTTTTAAATTTGAATGACCATGGTTATATTTCCTTAAATCTAAAGGAATGGCTCGAATTGTAAGTCATAGCCCCTAGCTCGATAGCCCATTTCATCATTCGGCTTGGACAACGTGCTCAATGGGAAACAATGATATTATCTTTATCTCATGCAACTCAAAATATAGCTTTAGTTTGTGAGAGGCCATGACGAGTGCTAGTATGAGTTTCTTGAGTGCTGGATATCGAGTCTCTGTATCAAGGAGCGTTCCGCTGACATAGCAAACGAGGTGCTGGCTCCCATCTTCTTGTCGTATTAGCACTGCACTTATTACTTTTTCTGATACGGCCATATATAATTCCAATACATTGTTCGGCTTGGATTTAGCCAAAACTAAAGGTGTCGTCAGATATCATTTCAAAGAGTGAAGTGCTTCATCACATTCTCTAGTCCATTCGAACTTTTTTGCCTTTTTTTAGAAAGGAGAATAACGAATTCATTCAATCAAAATGTCTTGCTACGAATCGGCTTAAGGCGGTCAACTTTCCGATCATTCATTGTACTTTTTTTACACTCTTGGGGTTGTATATTTTAGATAGCCTTGATCTGGTTGGATCGGCTTTGATCCCTCTTTGGCTAACGATGTATCCGAGAAATTTTCCAGATGAAAAGTCGAACATGCACTTTGCAGGGTTCAATCTCATGTTAAATCTTCCTTGGATTTTGAATGTTTTGGCTAGATGCTCGAGGTGATCTTCGAAGCTGTTTGATTTCACCAATATGTCATCTATGTAAACTTCCATAGTTCGGCCGATTTGTTGTTCAAACATTCGGTTCATTAACCTTTGATAAGTTGATCTGGCATTCTTCAGGCCGAAGGGCATCACTTTGTAGCAATAAATACCTTGATTAGTCATGAAGACTATTTTTTCTTCGTCCGGTGGTACATTTTAATTTGATTGTACCCTGATAAGGCATCCAAGAAGCTCATCATGTTGTACCCGATCGTGGCATCGACAAGATGATTGATATGTGGTAGAGGAAATGGGTCCTTCGGACAAGCCTTGTTTAAATTGGTGTAATCCACGCATACTCAGTTTTTCTGTTTTCTTTTTCACTACAACCACATCTGCTAGCCACTGAGGGTATTTCACTTTACAAATGAAACCAACTTTTAACAGGTTTCAGACTTCTTCGGAGATGAACTTGTTCCATTCGGGAGCAAATCTTCTTCATTTTTATTTTACGGGTTTGAATTTAGGATCAACATGAAGCCTGTGAGAGATAACTGTCAGGTCAATCCTAGGCATGTCAGCGTGAGAAGACGTGAAGTCCTCTCTCTTTTGGTAGAGAAGCTCCACCAGTCTTATCTTAGCTCTTCAGAAAATCTCTCTCCTATGAGGGTGGTCCAAGCGGGGTCTCTTGGATCAACTTGTACTTCTGATCCTCCTTCGATTGGCTCAGTCTCCATCATGTGAATGGTTCGAAGGGTGATCTCAGAGCAGCTTCTTGACTGCAGTTGATCACCTCTTATGGTTTGAACTCCTGAATAAGTGGGGAATTTAATTGCTTGATGGTAGGAGGATAGGACGGCCTTCACAGCATGAATCCAGGGTCGTCCAATTAAAACATTATAGACCGAGGGACCACTTGGAATTTGGTGGACAAGTTTATCCCTTCGGCAAATACCGGTAGCATTACTTCCCCGGGGGAGTTGAGTTTCTCCCCGCTGAAACGGACCAGCCTTATCGGATTATCAATTATTTCATTTTGCGAGATACCCATCCCTCGGAGAGTTTTGATAAAAATAACATTAGACAAAGCCCCACTGTCAGCGAGAATCCGCTTTACTTGACAGTTTGCAATCATCAATGATATGACGAGCGCATCATCATGCAGATGACGTGCTTATTTTTATCCTATGTGTCAAAGCAGATCTCGATGGGAGATACTTTGACCTGGTGAATGGTTGGTCCCTTATTTCTTGGTAGTGTCTTTTGCATTATTTCGAGACGATTTGGTCATTTAGGAGCCCCCAGTGAGGATGTTGATGAACCTTTCAATTTATGGTTGTCAAGGCTCTCGGGGAGCAGCTGCTTATTTGCCCTTGTAGCTGGTGTGGGATTTTTTAAAGTTCCCTTTCTGTTCTTTTTGTTCCTTGTCCAAACTCTCCCCTTTTGGGTGCTTTTGGACGCATCAGAAGTCATTCGGCCAGAAGTCGATCGATTTCTTTTTTCAAATCTCGACAATCGTCGGTTCGATGGTCATGGTCTTAGTTTTGGTGGAATTCGCAATATAGAGACATGTCTCTATGCTCGGGCCTCGAAATTATCTTCCTCGGTCAATAAACCTCATTGCTGATTTTATGCATTTCCCGAACTACAGTGCGTAGGGGAATTATAGGATCCTCGTACGGTGCATTTGACATTACTTTTATTCCATACTTTGCAAGATCGGTGCAATCGAGATATGGCTAGTATCGAACATTTGTCTGTGTCTCACTTCTTTTATTTGTGTGACTTTCTTGGGTTTTTAATTTAATTCTTCGACCAAAATTCTCTTCTTCGACCTCTTGTCGAATTTGAGCTTCGGCCTTTGTTTACACTTCTACCATGGTCGAGCAGGGGTACTTGACCAATTTTCAGAAGCAACTTAAGTTCCTTCGGAGGCCTTTTTTTAAGGTTGATACTGTCATTTCTTCGAGGCAGTTTGGCGTTGTTACTTTGACCGAGTTGAACCATTTTAGGAAGTCTTGAAGGGATTCATTTTCTTTTCGGACGACCGAGTAAAGATCGTCTGATCTCTTGGGTGCTCTTCGCTACTTGAAAAATATTGATTAAATGACTAATGCAGCTCAGAGAAAGAAAAAATCGAATTGGGGGGTAGATGCATGAACCACTGCATGGCTGGCCCGTCCATGCATGTCCCAAAGCTCTTGCACATGCAGGTCTCGCGTTGGTGATTGGGGATCACAACGATCTGCATTTTCATTTTGTAAAGGGTAATGAATTTGTCAGGGTCCGAATTGCCATTATAAGCCATTATCGTATGCATCGTGAATCGAGATGGCAATTGTATTGCTGATATCCTTCGAGTGAAGGATGATTCGGCATAGCTTTCCAAAGGTATGTTCTTCGGGGGAGTCGGGGCTCCACGGATTAAGGCCATAAATTTTTGCATCTTCTCGAGCAACTTTATTTTCTCGGTTGAATCCCCTATTTCTGTCGGAGTATAACTGTTGCTGGGTAGGTCTGCTGGGGCTCGGGATGTTTTATCCTGATTTTCATTTGGATTGGTCTGAGAACGACTCCTAAATGGAGTCTCATCTTGGCCCTCACTCTGATTTAGGGCCAACTGACGTCGAAGGGCTTTAGCTTCTTGAGTAACCCTTTGGTTCTCCTCCTGAAGATTTTGGAGTTCTTACTCCCACCTTTTGAGTTCGGCCTCGAACTCAACTTGGCTTTGGAATACCCCGTGCCCTATTGAAATACTGTTGTTGTTACTGATATCCATTTTCTTTTATCTTTATTTCTTATATGGACCTCCTTATAGCGCCAATTGTTGATACTCGATTTTGATGGTTCTATTTATAAGAATACTTGATAAAGTATTTCGGAAATAAGATGGAAAATAAATAGAGCAAGATTGATTACACTTTATCGATGGTAGAACTTTGATGTTGTAAGTATTTAATCTTAAATGTAGTATATATTTTCACAATAAACGATGTCCTATTTATAGAGGTCAATTACAATAAATGCAACCATTAATGAAAGATTACAACCCTTCAGCTAACACCTGTTCAAACAGTCACGTCCCACCAACCAAGGTTTTGATATTATGCTTTGGACGACCATCCCAATTTTGACTTTATATCTTGCCTGAACAACCTTGTTCGTCTTGAGAACTAGTTTCGTCTGGAACATCTCTGTCGAAGAGCTTGCCTTAATGTTTCATTTTGCATTCTTGGACTTTCTTCTTTGATGACTCGAAAATGAACTTGCACATTTTTGGGTCACAACACTAAAAGTGAGTTTACTAAAAATTAATAAATTTGTATCATTCATCTCAAAGAAATGAATGGTCCAAATTAAATATTTTTTTAAAATTTAATATTTAATTGTTGTATAAATTATGCTTTCAATCTTAAGCATTACTTATAAAATAATTAAGCATAATGATGCTTATGTTTTATTTTTAATTTATTAATATTTTTTAATTTCAACCATTAACATTATTAATCATTCTTATTTATGAGATAATCATCTTTGATCGGAAAGGGGGATTGAGGGTAAAGAAAAATAAGGTTTAGGAGCTGAGGGTAAAGTGGGTAGAAACATTTAGCCATAAAAAACGAATAAATTTCCTAGGAAAAATCTCTAGATCCACCACTTTCCCCTCATGATTATATATAAAAGTATACATTGAAGTGACTAAATTATCACATGGGAAGGTCTCAGGTTAGGCACGCCTAAA
>JAPKLW010003756.1:0-36254 GCA_026898455.1 Plectranthus barbatus
TATATTATTATATCTATACACACATATAAGTATAAATATATAAATATGTATATATATATATATATATGTATTATATTCTTGTTTAAACTTTTATTTAATTATTATTTATTATGATATGTTATATTAACTTATGTTATATTTGGAGTTTGTTCAATTAGCTAATTGATTATGTCAACTGGATTTAACGACATTTCAAGTGTTTATAAATGTTGTAAGTTATAATTAAATTAGACACGACGTTAAATTATTTTGAATCGTTTAATGTATTGTCGATTATGTGTTTAACCATTTAATATAACTTTATTTAAGTTAGTTCGTTGACCATGAATTTGTTAATTATATAGTTGTATTTAGTTGAAGTCACATACATGTTTCAAGGGGATAAATTGTTTAGAAAGGTTATCGAATTCCATGCATGCCTTGATATACGAGGGTGCGTGTTGAATAGTTTGTTGTCAGTCAAGTCCAGTCAGTAGAACCAAAAACCTGAAATCCTAACACAATAACTAAAAGCTAATTATTTAGAATATAAATTCTAACGTATTTCTATGACGTATTGATGTTTGAAGGAATCACAAGGAATCATCAACGCTCATCAACTCTATAAACTCCTCTCAAACTCATACGCTCTTGAAAAGGTGGGGACTATTTCGGTAAAAATCTAAAAATTCCTTTTCAAGCTGTGAGCTCATTCTCAAAAGTGTGAAATAAAATGTTTTTGTTTTTAAACTGACTGTCTATGCCAAAAAAATGTTTTGTGATGTCATATCTGTACCTCCGGTTGACTAAAATTTCCGGGGAGAAAATTAATGAGGTCTGAACCGGGCACCAAGGCTCGCGCTAAACCTTATTAATATTGAAGAGGATTGTTATCCTATGAACGTCGAGCCATTAGCTCCGTAATTCTCAGGTCCCTCAGCTGGAGTGCTGACACCTCAAGGTGTGATAAGGAGAGGTACGAGGTGCCTGTAAAATCGATCGGGTCTCACAGGTACGCCCTGAGATCAGTGCACTAATTAATGACAGTGGTTCGAGTGGGTTACGCCATTCCCAACTGTTCATCGTAACTCGGAAGTAGGCCAACTTCCAGTTACAAAACGATAAAACAGATATGATTTCATACTCTAAATTCTGCATGCAGGGAAATATAAATATTTTAGGAATTCACGTTATTTTCAACAAAACCCGTGAATTTCCTGTGTGTGTGGCATAGCTTTTATACTTATAAATGTACGTTTTCGGACATGTTTCCACAGGGTACATTAGTACTCAGCCCCTCGCATTATTTCTAAATGTGTAGGTTAAAAGGCCAGAGCGAGGAAGAGGAGGTGTGAAGGCGCTGAAGCAGTGATTACTAATACAAATAAGAGCAAGATCCTGAGATATGCATCTTCATATGCATATCTCATCTACGTAACTTTCCGCTGCAGTGAACCTCTGAAACTATAATTTCTTTCCTCTTGATAAATTGAGAGTTTACCTTAATCATGTAATAACTTGTTGGAGATTATTTCTTTCTGTTATCTTTTTAATATTGCATGAATGCGTTGGATTACAAATATTTTTCGTTCATTTTGTTTAATTCATACAACCAATTGAAGTTTTATTGTTAAATTGACCAACGCCACTGTAGCGTTCCCAATTAAATCAGAAAGGAAAAATCGGGGCGCTACACTATGTGTTTTGGTTCGAATTTGAGAGTCAAGACTCGAGACCTAAGAACGAAGCATGAAACAATAGACGTGAGTAGAAAGCTCGGAGCTTGTGTGACAACCATTGGCGGATTTAAGTGTATATATAAGGGGCTCCCAACCCCCCCCCCAAACAAAAAAAAACGATTTTTTTTTCGTTATATTGGAATGATAATTTGACATTTTTATAGATATTTATAGGATAGTCCCCTTACAACGAAGTTGTGAAGAAGAAAAAAATGTTAAAAATTCAGAATAAGAGGATATGAGGGGGCTGAGAATGAAGGAAATCCAAAAATACTTTATGGTTTTACTCAATTTTACATTGTTCTTGTTATAAAAATGTAACGGAGCCCCCCCCCCCTCTTCGAAAATCCTTGATTCACCACTGGTGATAACCTAGTTTTGCCCGACTATCCCGATGTCTGATCCGGAGGTAAGATTCCTCTTCGGGTGGGTGACTGGCACCTTCGACCCTTGGTTGAAGGAGTAGTTGCCTTGTCGAACCATTTAGAAGGGCTTCATTTGGATCCTTCTTCAATGTGGGTCCCAAGTTTATATGTTTTTCAACTTATGAAATCTGATAAGAGAATGCACTATTTATTATACTAGGGTTAAAACTCTAATGAGCTCCATTAAGCAATTATTTTGGGTCAAACCTGTGACCTAATGCAAATAATAAAGTGAGTCTTTAAATTAATTAATTTTTATGTCCACAACCCATGACATAATTAATTAATTTTAATTATCTTTCACCACAAAATTAATACTGACTTACCCCTTTATTACCACGTTATGCGTACGGGCTGCATTAACTTGATAAATCCCTATATTTAGTTTACTTGAACATTCATTAATTATTTAGAGCTTCTGACATGCTTCACATAATTAATTAATATCTTATGTTCCTAAGAGTACAACTCAAACATTATCATTTGTGTTTGAACTTAATCAACCTGCAGGACTTTAGCACGATGAAACTTAAAGAGCTCCCCAAGGAATGCCCTCCATCCTTTTACTCAGAGATGGTAATCTATCTCTAGTCATCTGAATGTTCTACACAAGCTGCTGTTACCCAAGATGCGGGTATACGAGCACGTTACTCAGGCTCTCCACCATGGCAAGTTAAAGAAACAGTCAACTCATGCATACTCCTGAACATTTGTTAGGATTTAGATGTAATCAAGACACGAGATCTTGTAAGTCAGACCGAAGAATACATCTCACTGTGGTCCAATCAATACTCAACCGCACGTACCAGCATATCAAGTGATCAAGACAAATCAATTCTATCCGACTATGTTGCGGCCTACACATACATACTTATCCTCAAGCCTACGAGAAAAGAGGATAGCGATGTTCTTGCATGTAAGTTTGTTTACAGATATAAGATAAAGCCGAATGTATACAAACTGTAATAAATGCTTTCAATATACAAAAACCCAACATGGTTATCACAAATAATTACTATGTCTGATGATAAAACCCTAACTAGCTCCTATTAAAATTAATTGTTTAATTAGACGTTTAGGAATACCTGTGTAATTTGATTATCTTAAATTACAATCCTCCAGTAACTGATCTTCTGATATGTTTCCTTGCTCTATCCGGATATCAGGTGAAGACTGCTACTTAATTGCACACCAAAACAAAAATAAAAATCTCCCCTTTTCCCTATGATGTGGCCGCCTCTTTTTCAAATCGGGTCACTGGTAGCATTTGTTGAACTGCAAATTATGATTTATATCTAATGGAAAAAAGGGTTTTATAATAGGATTTATTGGGCTTTGAGTTTTCATGGGCCAGACCAAGGACTAGTATGCAAATAATAAAAAGGGCATCTAAATTAATTAATTTCCTTGTTCAAGCCAGAACACAATTAATTAATTAATTTTGATCCATGTCATCAAAGAATCAATACTAACCTACCCATTTATTACCACATTATGAGAAACGGGTTGCATAGACTCAGTATATCTCCCATATTTAAAGTTACAGACATTTATTAAAATTTAAGCTTCTCATAAGCTGTAAATTTAACTAACGTATTTCATTCCTTAGTTGTACCACTCAACCTTTTCATTTATTCTTGAACTTGATCAATCTACAGGACGTTAACATAATGAACTTTTGAGCTACTTGTCACCATTCTATGTTGAATATGGTTACCTAATTCCAGTTCCAGAAGTCATGCACAAATTGTTATCACCTAAGATTCAGATATACAAGTATATGTAAGACTCTCCATCATAACACCTCAAAGAGACACACAAGTTTGTATATACTTCTAGACCTTTCATTAAGCTTCAGATTCCGTCAAGCCATCAATATCAA
Organism: Plectranthus barbatus; assembly: GCA_026898455.1. Classification (NCBI taxonomy): domain Eukaryota; kingdom Viridiplantae; phylum Streptophyta; class Magnoliopsida; order Lamiales; family Lamiaceae; genus Plectranthus; species Plectranthus barbatus. The sequence goes on from JAPKLW010003756.1 coordinate 4,026, forward strand.
GATTCTTTAAAGTCTGATAAAAGTATTAGTCTTAGTAACGTCCTATTAATATGCACCAAATGTCTCAACACATCTAGTAGCCAAGTCAAGCTACTAAATAATGAATGTGTCACAGACTAAACTAACAGTTTATCCTAGAACTGTCTCAGTTGTGATATCTGTTTATATCTCACTAGGTGAAGCAATCCATACGATCTTCCGTGATCTACAACACACCATAGGATCTTTCTATCAACGATATAAGAGGATAAAGTTGTTCGTGATATATGTTTGTTAATTCAGACAAGAGATGTAATATTGTAAGATAATAATGATAACAAGTATATTAAACAAAATGTTTCCAATATACCAATTATAATGCTTTTAGTATACAATTCCATCAATCTCCCACTTATATTCAAAGCATTATAAAGTGTTTTCCAAAGTATACAGAACGTATATCATAATCTAGCTATTACATTGAGCACCAAGTGGATGACTTCAACCTCAGTCCTAGGTTACAAACATGCACCTCATAAACCTTCTGTAGTAAACCCTTCATAAAAGGATCAACTAGATTATCCCTCGTGTCAATATTCTCAATTAGCACATGTCCTCTTGCTATAATTTATCGTATGATATGGTACTTTCTTTCAATGTGTTTAGCTTCCTTGTGAGTTCGTAGTTCCTTCAAGTCTTCCACCATTGCACCAATATTATCACAATACACCGTGATAGTAATGGGCAAATGCAGGATCACATCCAACTCTAAAAGGAAGTTCCAGAGCCATACTACTTCTTTTGAAGCTGCAACGTACTCAACTTCCACTGTGGAGTCCGCAATGCATTTTTCCTTTGCACTCCTCCATGATATGGCTCCATCTCCTAAGGTGAACACATAGCTAGATGTAGATTTCTTTTCGTCCTGGTCAGCTTGGAAATCTGAATCAGCATAACCCACAGGGCACAAACTCTCACACTAATAGATGAGATAATAATCTCTAGTCCTTTTCAAGTATTTGAGAATGTGCTTCACCTCAGTCGAGTGTGCCTCTCCAGGGTTAGACTTATATCTTTTGTTTTACATCTCGCATCATCTTCTCTCTGTAGAAAAACATGACCATCATGTAGGCCAGAATGGGATTGGCTTATTGACAAAATGAAGAGTATTAGGCAAGTACATGGATAGGATAGGAAATTGGTGAAACAGTCAGCTTGGAAAAACTGGCCTCAAGGGTTTGCACCATTTTAAAGTTCAGAGAAAGAACTAGTTCTGCTAAACTTCTTTCTGCTGAGCCAAATACCAATCAAGAGCCAGCTGATTATGAGCCATCAATACCAGATCAACGAACTGATTTCCATCCATAAGCTCCTCCACACGACATTGAACATTCTCAAATGTCCCTGGTTGTCTATGGATCTCAAGAGCAGCTTATCTTTTCTACAGGAGAACCATATAGTTTCAGAGTGGCAAAAATCGCTCCCCTTCGTAATATCAAATTAGAATGGCTAGCTATACAAGCTCTATCTGCTACTAAGATAGAAACTAGGATGGGAGTATCAGTTTTGGATACTGTTTTTCAAACTATGCAAGCAGAATAACAAACAATGATCACACAACCCATTATAGCTATAAAGACTAATGCACATACTAAAATTGTAGTTCAAATAATTGTTGATGCATATGCTGATAATAAACTGAAGAAGGCCTCAAAGGCTTAAATTCAAAAAATTGGTGATAATATTTCAGCAAAGATTGCAGAAGATAGAAGAATCAAGGAAAAAGCTCACAACTCAAGTCGACCACCTGACATTAGCCCTCACTCTCATTTAGCAAAACAATGTATTAATTCAGCAAGAGGTTCATAAAAAATTGATTGAAACATCAAAATGAAAAAGCTCAAAGACGACAAGAGGAAGCTAAGTGATTGAATGATACAAGAATTGCCTCTATTGAGCTTACCTTGGCTGCTCTACTAGATGTTGTAAAAAAGGGGGAAGGATTCAAGAAAAACATAGATGAAGGGGAAGTACTTCAAAGGAGAAGGGAAAAAAAGGAGATGAAGATAAAGAGAATAAATAAATAAGAATAAACATGATGAACATTAGGTCCACTACTAATTTTTACTTTTCACATTTGATTAATTGATGTAACTGACTCATCATCCTTATCAATAAAGTTTTCTTTTATTTTCTTCGATGAGAACTAAATTGAGCAATATCTTCCTATCACTTCACTTTTTTTAGGGGGAAGACTCACTTTAGGATGATTGATTGAGCATAAGGGAAATATTTTGCATTGAAATAAATGTGTAGTTGATCGCAGAATTATTTTACTAGCGATTTTGCAGAGCTAATAATACAGCGGCAAATAAAATTATCGAATCCCAGGGGAAAGAAGTAACGAAAAACCTTAATTACTAAAACATAAGTTCTCAAAATACTGGTTGGGGAAATTCAAATTTTGGTTTTGGTTTTCAAACTAATTTCGCAAATTAAAACTTAAACAGGAAAATAAAAATAACTTAGTAGAAGCAGATATGAGAAGTACAGATTCCAGGGATATCTACCTATCAAGTATTACATGTATGAATCAATTGAATAATTCCCAATTTAATTCATCTTCGTAGTGAAACATCAAAAAAGTATTATGAACTTCTTTGTTGGACAATTCATAAAGTTGATTAATCAATTACCTATCTCCGTTCGGTCTCAAGATCAATCAATTAACTCCAAAAATCTACGGATCTATTCCTATAATCTATTCTCTTCTGTTCAGACAAGAAATTAAATTATATTGTGAAAACTCTTTCCATTGAAAACTATTACAGTTACGTCTCTAATTCTCAACTAATTAATCCAAACATGTGGCCAGCAACTCAAGATTATGAATAAGCACAGAATTCACAAACTACGATGGGAAAGGAAAATCAATTCAATTAATCTAACATGCATACATTGATAGTTCGAAACCCTAGAATCTGAGAAGGAATTTAGTTACACATATTCATGAATAGGATCATCAGAGATAAAGAAAAACATGAATTGCATAAAAACTGGGTGTAGATGTCTTCCCACAAAAACCTGTCTTCAATCATAAAACATAAAACTCTTGGAAATCTTCTAAAATCTTCAACTCTAAAATTCTCCTAAATTCTCCACACTAAAAATCGAATTTGATAAGGCTTTATATAGCTGTGATAGATGTATCATGTAGTATTTAGGATTAGATATATCTAAATCTTCAAATCTGGAACAAATCTTGATCTCCCGGATCCACGTCGATCAACGGCGAAATGCACGTCGATCGATGCACTTGAAGAAGCTGCGTCGATCAACGCGGGTGATTAAGTTCAGGCACGAGTGATAAGGTTTGAGTGGTACTACTCAGGATTAATAAGATATTAATTAATTGTAGTTAGAGCTTGTCAGAGGCTCCGATTAATTAATGAATGTCCGGTAACCTTAAATATGGGGATTCTCAATTAATGCAACCCGTTCTCATAACGTGGTAATAAAGGGGTAGGTCAGTATTAATTCTATGGTGAAAAAGAATTAATATTAATTAATTAATTGTGTCCTGGGTTGTGGACATGAGAATTAATTAATTTATAGGCCCACTTTATTATTTGCATTAGGTCCCAGGTCTGGCCCAACAAGTGTGCTGAATTGAGCCCAAAATGGCCCATTAGGGTTTCCAACCCTATGTCTATAAATAGACAGCTCTCTCTCATAAGTCATAACACAGTTGAAAAACCCTAAACCTAAGAGAGAGAGGGGCGTCGTTTTTTCAAATTCTGGTCCTGCTCAAGCCACAGATCTACGGAGTCCTCACCAGTAGTAGATCTGAACAGCACCGGGATATAGATCTGAAGACCTGATCTGGAGAACAGAACTTCTTCTTTCTCTATCTCTTTATTTCGAATTTGTTTTGAAATTAGATTGCTAATTTCTGTTTCCGCAGACAATTCGAATTGCGTGGTTGAATTGAAGTTTGGAATTCAAACGCAAAAGATCGGTACAGACACTACGGAGCTTCGGTAAATCTCTCGATCCACAATTCTTCGTATTAAATTCATAGGAGCATGCTAGGGTTTTGAGAAATTAATTATGGGCAATATCCATAGATCGATCTGGTTCTGTTTGGTTTTGGTGATTCGGTTCACGTAAAAACCCTACAGGACCCCGACTGTCTCTGGTCCGACTGTGTCTGCGGTCGGTGAAGGAGTCTGGAGGTGCTAGATCCTTCACGGGATCCAACCATCATCCTTAATCGAAACAATTTCATCCCAAGAATATCAAAGAAGAATTTAAAGCAAAACAGGATTATCCCCAAACAAGCTAGAATCAAATTTAACCAATTCTAATGCTACACATTCGCAAATAGCAAGTATATCAACTAGAGCTACGACCCATATCGAACAATCGAGCAAGAGTTACAAAGAAATCGTCAAAAAGAGCAAAAATTGAAACTAGGGCTCCATGGCCCAAATTCATCAAAATCATGCTCTCTTTCTTCAAAACTCACGAAATAATCGAAGGGGAAGAGTCTAAGATACGTACCTTGGATTGTAGCAGCGAGTTATGGGGGAAAATTTCTGAGTTTGGGTGTTGGGGTTTGAGAGAGGCGACGTGCGTGTGTGTGTTGTGTTGAAAAAATGAGGAAAACTGGGTTTTAAAACCCGTCTGTTGTGCCTCTGAACCCCGTGCATCGATCGATGCAGGTTCTGCATTGATCGACGTGGACCAGAAACTCACGTCGATCGATGCAGGTTCCGCGTCGATCGACATGGACCAAAAACTTGCGTCAATCGACGTGAGTCTGGCGTCGATCGACGCAGACCTGGACAGAACACTGGACTCGAGAATTAGTGAAAAAAACTCTAATCCTTATTGACTCGACTCGACTGAATTAAATTAAAAAAAAGTAAGAAAAATAGTAAATTGTTCGGTTACCTCCCAACAAGTGCTTGGTTTATTGTCGCTAGCTCGACAATACCTGTGTTTTCATGGGCGATTCAAGTAGTACTTCTCCATCGCACAAATTTGAAGTGGGGTGTAGTACAGTTTAAGGTTTTGCCCATTGACTTTGAAATTCTTGCCATCTTGACCAGCCAGTTCAACCACGCCATTCAGAAATTGGCAGACTACGGTGTATGGTCCAACCCATTTTGATTGCAACTTTCCGGGCATGAAGTGAAGACGGGATTTGAAGAGGAGAACTTTGTCACCTGAATTGAAAACATGCGTGCGAATCCCCTTGTCGCGGAACCTCTTAGCGTGCGTCTTATATATGACATTCCGTACCTAGCAAGAAGAGAAGCAAGCCATTTGTTACAAAAATGGGATCCCCCATCACTTACCAAGGCTCTTGGCGTCCCAAATCTTGTCATGAGCTTTTGCAGGAACTTGATGACGACTTTGGAGTCGTTAGTGGCTGTTGGAATTGCTTCAACCCATCGTGACACATAATCAACCACAAGAAGAATATATGAGAACCCATGGGATGGCGGAAAAGGGCCCATGAAGTCAATCCCCCAAACATCAAAGATTCCCACTTCAATTACCGGGGTCTGTGGCATCTCATCCTTCCGCGAGATGTTGTCGGTCCTCTGGCAATGATCACAACTCGTAATCCATCCGTGATAGACCTTGTAGATGGATGGCCAATAGAATCCGCTCGCAAGAATTTTAAATGACGTCCGATTGGCTGAATGATGATCGCCACTAGGAGATGAATGGCAGAATTAATAGTAAGATTATTTCTATTCCTTCCCCGGCAACGGCACCAAAATTTGATCGCATAATTATTTTACTAGCGATTTAGCAAAGCTAATAATACAGCGGCAAATAAAATTATCGAATCCCAGGGGAAAAAAGTAACAAAAAACCTTAATTACTAAAACATAAGTTCTCAAAATACTAGTTAGGGGAAATTCAAATTTTGGTTTAGGTTTTCAAACTAATTTCGCAAATTAAAACTTAAACATGAAAATAAAAATAACTTAGTAGAAGCAGATATGAGAAGTACAGATTCCAGGGATATCTACCTATCAAGTATTACATGTATGAATCAATTGATTAATTCCCAATTTAATTCCTCTTCGTAGTGAAACATCAGAAAAGTATTATGAACTTCTTTGTTGGACAATTCATAAAGTTGATTAATCAATTACCTATCTCCGTTCGGTCTCAAGATCAATTAATTAACTCCAAAAATCTACGGATCTATTCCTATAATCTATTCCCTTCTGTTCAGACAAGAAATTAAATTATATTGTGAAAACTCTTTCCATTGAAAACTATTACAGTTACGTCTCTAATTCTCAACTAATTAATCCTAAGATGTGGCCAGCAACTCAAGATTATGAATAAGCACAGAATTCACAAACTACGATGGGAAAGGAAAATCAATTCAATTAATCTAACATGCATACATTGATAGTTCGAAACCCTAGAATCTGAGAAGGAATTTAGTTACACATATTCATGAATAGGATCATCAGAGATAAAGAAAAACATGAATTGCATAAAAATTGGGTGTAGATGTCTTCCCACAAAAACCTGTCTTCAATCATAAAACATAAAACTCTTGGAAATCTTCTAAAATCTTCAACTCTAAAATTCTCCTAAATCCTCCACACTAAAAATCGAATTTAACAAGGCTTTATATAGCTGTGATAGATGTATCATGTAGTATCTAGGATTAGATATATCTAAATCATCTAATCTGGTACAAATCTTGATCTCCCGGAGCCACGTCGAACGACGGTGAAATGCACGTCGATCGACGCACTTGAAGAAGCCGCGTTGATCGACGTGGACTTGGCTTCCGTTGTTCTTCGTCTGTCCTCGGCGTCGATCGCTCCTTCAAGCAACTGCGTTGATCGACGCGGGTCTGTGTCGATCGACGCAGGTCTGTTTCGATTGATGCAGGTCTGGAATCCGAGCCTCTCTGATTTCTTCACTGTTTTCGACTCAAAAACCTGCTTAATTCATCATCCATGACATTACAAGCACAAAATCCAATTCATGCACAATAAAACACGTAAAACAACTCAAACATCACCAAAATAGTCAAAGAACCAATAGATAAGTTGGTAAAAATACTAACTTATCAGTAGTCCCTTATGCAAGTCCGATAAAAGTTGGCTTTGGCAACATCAAAAAGGTGGAAATTGTTAAAAAATTATTTTGTTCCTGATCAGTTTTAATGTGTTAAACTAATGTATCGCTAGTACATTTGTTTAGAACTGACAAGTCTTATTTGAGATTAGGAAGGTTCAAAATTGTAAAGTCATGTATAGAACTTATTGAGTTGTATTAGATGTTGATGTAGAAATCCCACCTTAATTTGATGTTTCGATGTGTTAAAACTATATACCAAAGTCTAGGCCTTAGAGTTATTACCTCATGTAATCCTTATATAGGATAATTGAGTTGTAATAGTCTAGGAGAAGAGAACTGTCAAAACTCTGGAACAATTTTGAAGAAGAAACCATTCAGACGTGATAACTATCAATCATAAAGGACGAAGAAAAAAGAGCAGAGTAACGGTTACGAAAAACTGTGCAAATAGTTTTTCCTGTCAAGGTTTACATATATCAAAGAAAAATGTGGACACAGTTGATGGGTTTTGTATACTGAAAGCATTTATTATAATGAGTATACAACGATTTATTTCTCCTATCTGTTAACAATCTTGTAGATCGCAGAAGATAGTATGATCACTTGACCTAGTGAGACATAAACCTGATCACAGCCGAGATAATGTATGAGGATACGTCTGTCCGGATGGCTGCAGCATTGTCGGAATAAGTAGTCTGTCTTGGTTACTTGACGTGCTGGTACGCAGGGGTGGTGTATTGATGGACCGCAGTGAGATGTATTCGTCTGTCTGACATCAGCGAATACAAGATCTCGTTATATTGATTGAGTCCAAACCCTAACGAAGGTTCAGGGGTTTGCACGTGTTGACTGTTTCTTTGACTTTCCATGGTGGAGAGCCTAAGTAACGTGCTCGTATATCCACATCTTGGGTAACAGCAGTTCATGTAGTACCGCCTGAGACTGGGTTTAGGTAACCATATCCGAGTAATAGGATGGGGACATTCCCCGAGGAGCTCAATAGCATTCATCGTGCTAAAGTCCTGCAGGCTGATTAAGTTCAGGCACGAGTGATAAGGATTAAGTGGTACTACTCAGGAATAATAAGATATTAATTAATTGTAGTTAGAGCTTGTCAGAAGCTCTAATTAATTAATGGATGTCCGGTAACCTTAAATATGAGGATTCTCAATTAATGCAACCCGTTCTCATAACGTGGTAATAAAGGGGTAGGTCAGTATTAATTTAGTGGTGAAAAAGAATTAATCTTAATTAATTAATTGTGTCCTGGGTTGTGGACATGGGAATTAATTAATTTATAGGCCCACTTTATTATTTGCATTAGGTCCCAGGTCTGGCCCAAGGAAAGTGTGCTGAATTGAGCCCAGGAGCCCACTAGGGTTTACAACCCTAGGTCTATAAATAGACAGCTCTCTCTCATAAGTTGTAATACAATTGAAAAACAGAAAACCTAGAGAGAGAGAGAGGGGTGTCGTTTTCAAGAAAGAAAAAGGAGGAGAATTTTGGAATTCTGGTCCTGCTCAAATACAGATCTGTGGAATCCTCACCAGTAGCAGATCTGAACGCACTGGGAAACAGATCTGAAGATCTAATCTGGAGAACAACTCCTAATCCCTTCTCTTTGTCTTTTTCGATTATTGTTAAATCTAGAAATTAGATTTCTAATTTCTTATTCCGCAGATTTAATAATATCACGTAGTTGGTTCTGGATCTGGGAATACAAACGCGAAAGATCGTTTCTGAGACTATGGAATTAAGGTAAATAATTCTTTATCCACTCATCAAATTCAATAGGAGCATGCTTAGGGTTTTTGAATGGATTATGAACAATAACCATAAACGGTCCGGTTCATTTGGTTTTTGTGATTCGGTTCACGGGAAAACCCTACAATTGGTATTAGAGCCAGGTTCTATTTTTTGGCTCTATTGCTCATAATGGATTCGTTATGCATGTTTTGAATTTTATGAATGTCGTGGATGGTTTTTGTTCCTCGTGGCAACCCGTGTAATTCAGCCCGCGGTGGTTTATCCGTGTAGGGCTGAATTAATTTTGTAAAATCACGAGAAATTTCATGATTAGTATAGATTTAAAATTGTAATAGTATAGATCTTGTAAATTTTATTTTAAATCTGTAGTTGGACGGGTCGAGAAACGAAGAACGAAGACGGAGCCAGTGAAGGGCAGCGCACGGCGGCGGCAGGCGGCCGTGGCGCAGGGCCACGCACGTCGTGGGCGGCCGAGGGGGCTGGGCGCGCGGTGCTGTGCGCACGCGGCGGCGGTGGCGGTCCGATGGCGGCGCTGGCGGCGGCGGTGGTGCTATCGTCGGCTGCTGCTGTCCCGTCGCGGTGGCTTGTGTTTTGGTGGTTTGTGCAATCCTGTGTAAACCCTAGGGTTTGCATTAGGGTTAGGGCAAATCAACAGATCACAAAGGCCTAAATCCCAAAAGATTTGGTGTTGAAGATTTGGAGGCCCTGGAAGATTTGAAATTATCCAAATAAATTCAAATTAAATTTGTAATAGATAGGATTTTATTTTTCCTATTTTTGGGGCCACGAGGAATTTTTGTTTGCCTTAATTGTCCTCGTATGATATGTGATTTATTATGTGCGCTATTTGAGCATGTGTAGATAATAAGAAAAACATGTTTTATCGCTTTTATTATTTACAGCTTTCCAAGCATGCTTATGTGATTAATTTCTTTTCTTGGATTATATTTTGGGAATTTTTGGGCTTGTTTAATTACAAGCAAAAATTTGGAAAATATAATAACAAAGAAATTATATATGGGCACATAAGAAACCTTTTAAAAGAAAAATACTAAGCAGATTTTTTAATTAAAATCAATAGACCTCCACAAAGCGGTCCTAGGCTGTAAGTGTATCTCTCTTTCTAGTAAACGTCTACGAGTGTAGCTTGCTAGTTCCTAGAGATGCATGGGTACGGTTGTTGGGATTTCTAGACAAGCAATTTAAATCATGTAAATAGTGGGAGGGTTTTGCGTAAACGTCTACGAGTGTAGCTTGCGTAGATCTCTTTCACAAGTATTCTAGGATTGATTTAAATTATAGATAACAAAAGCTTTAAGGGCGGTGCGGTATGGTTACGTGCCATGCTAAACTGTCTCTTTTGGCCGGAGTGAAATTTGTGGTTAATGGCTTAGAAGCATCTTAGAATATAATGCAAGAATTGCATCCCTATTCTTGAGAGATGGCTTGGTCTAAGGTTTTCACTAATTATTAATTTCTAGTGTCAAAAGCATCCTGACATGGTAGTGAAATTAAATGGATTGGGGCTTAAAACCCGCAGTTCTGGTTGAGGGTGACATCGTAAACGTCTACGAGTGTAGCTTGCGGTGGGAACTCTTGGGCAATTAGTGGAAAACATTTGTATTTGATTTATTAAAAGGTTTTCAATGCATTTGTTTTCGAAGTTCTACATGTATGTTCTTATTTAAGATTCTTTATTGTTTCAGATATGTCAATGTCTATTGTCGATCATTTACTTGCTCTCGATCCTCTAACTGGTCCAAACTTTCATGAATGGAGATACTGCATTGAGTATATTCTCCTGACTAAGTAACACATGTTTGTTCTTACTATGATGCCACTTGCCCCACGTTACCATAAAGTCTCTAGACGTGAGAAGGAGTTCTATGACAGATGGGTGGCATCTGAGAATTTTACTTACAAGTTAATCTCAGATAACCTATCTAGAGAACTTAAGCTCAAGTACATGGGCTATTGTAGCTCTGTTACGATCTGGATGGACTTAGTGGCTACGTATGACGAAGTGGAACGAACTATCAACTGTGATCTCGTGAAAGACCTTGTCTATAAGAGAATGGTTGATGGCAGTTCGGTGACACTGCATGTGATGATCATGGATAACACCATGAAATAATTCACACGTGGAGGTGGATGTATCAGTGATCGGGCTAAGATCGATATTATCCTGAACTCGTTACCACTTTCATCCTATGACTTTAAGAAGGATGTAGCTAAGAGAAGTGAGTACTCTTTCAAGGAGTTGCTCACTGATCTCATAGCAGGACAGTCTTTCGTACCTTCATGGGAGTCTGAGTTATCAGATCTTGAGCACAACTTGGGCACATTGAAAGATGTGGTTCATACTGCGTGCAAGAATATGATTGATCACAGATCACGTGAAAGGAGGTCAAATGAGATGAAGAGGGTTGGTGTCACTTCAAGTAAGAACGCATGCAGAAGCAAAGGACAAGGTACGTCATTTTCATTTTTAACGGAAACATGTTTAGCATCGGTTTCTACTCATTCGTGGGTAGTGGATACTGGAGCTACTGATCATGTTTATTACATTTTGCAAGGGTTCACACCGAGGAGGGTGCTGAAGAATGACGAGGTTACCATCTCGATGGGGAACGCAGCACAAGTGAGTGCAGCTGCCATTGGAGATTTCACCTTGTACTTTGATGATTCCGTTTTAACATTGAGAGATGTTTTATATGTGCCGGATTTTCAGCAGAACCTTATTTCAGTTTCCAAACTTTATGTTGATAGATATTCAGTTATTTTTTATAGTGGTGTTTCTATCATTGGTAATAACGGTGTTATCTGTCGTGGAATGCTGAATAATTCTCTCTATGTTGTTAACTGCAATCATAAGTCTTCCGCAAGTATTGCATGTAATTCATCCGTAATTGATAATCCTAGGAAAAGAAAACTTACTTCTTCTGATGAGGATCTTACATATCTCTGGCACTTGAGACTGGGTCACATCAGCTTGAAGCGGATTCAAAGACTTGCAGATGACGGTACATTGGACCTAGTCCGGGCTGTACCTTATCAAGTCTGTGAATCCTGCATCGAGGGCAAGATGTCAACTAGGCCTTTCAAGGCTAGTCAGTCTCGAGCAGAGGAAGTGTTGGAATTGATCCATTCTGACTTATGTGGACCGATGTCCACACAGGCTCGTGGAGGGTACGAGTACTTCGTCACTTTCATTGACGATTACTCAAGGTACGGATACGTTTACTTGCTTCGCTACAAGTCTGAATGCTTTGAGAAATTCAAAGAGTTCAAGGCTGAGGTAGAAAAGAAGGCCGGGAAAACTATCAAGTCGCTGCGATCTGACCGCGATGGCAAAAACCTCGATAATGAGTTCCTCCAGTATTTGTCAGAAAATGGGATTATATCCCAGTGGACTGCACCGGGTACTCCCCAGCAAAACGGTGTAGCTGAAAGAAGAAATAGGACTCTTCTAGAGATGGTAAGATCAATGATGAGTTATGCAAACTTACCAATTTCGTTTTGGGGCTACGCATTGGAAACAACAGCTTACGTGCTAAATGTGGTGCCTTCTAAATCAGTTCCTAAGACGCCTTCTGAGCTCTTCCTTGGTCGCAAACCTAGTTTGTGCAAGTTTAGAGTATGGGGTTGTCCCGTACACGTACTGTCGAAGGAACCTGATAAGTTAGAAAGCAGGTCAAAAGTAATGCTGTTCATAGGGTATCCCAGGCAAACAAAAGGTGGTTACTTTTACTGTCCTGAGAGTCAGAGAGTCGTTGTTAGCACCAACGCTAGATTCTTGAAGGAGGAGTATGTGAGTAATCACAAGTCAAGGAGTGATATCGTTCTTCAAGAAATTGAGAATGAGAATGCAATTCCAAGGGAAGGGGAACGTGTAGATGTGGGTGCACCTGTGAGAGGTTCAGCACCACAGACACGTTCTTCAGTGCAAGGTGCAGGACCACAAGTTACTACACCTAATACGGACACGACACCGATGCCTCATCGTATTGGGAGAGTTATTTTCCAGCCAGAAAGGTAAATGTTCGTGGGTGAGTCTTCGGACTTGAGCCCGGAAGACGGATATGAGGACTCTGACCCACTGACTTACGAAGAGGTAGTGCAGGACAAGGATGTTGCCAAATGGCGTGTCGCCATGGATTCTGAAATTGAATCCATAACTGCTATGGATGTATACCAGAAAACTGATTAGCCAGATAACTTTAGGGCCATAGGGTGCCAATGGGTATACAAGAGAAAGAAAGGGGCGGATGGAAAGATCACGACTTTTAAAGCCAGGCTGGTGGCAAAGGGTTATAGTCAGAAAGAGGGCATTGACTATGACGAAAACTTTTCACTCGTAGCCATGCTCAAATCCATCCGGATACTCCTTGCCATAGCTGCACATATGGACCTCGAGATATGGCAGATGGATGTCAAAACCGCTTTTCTAAACGGTTACCTTGAAGAAGGAAGGGACATCTATATGCAGCAACCCGAGGGTTACATACGCAAGGGCGAAGAACATCTTGTCTGGAAGCTTAAGATGTACTTGTATGGACTTAAGCAAGCTTCAAGGTCGTGGAACTTACGTTTCAACGATGTGATTATATCCTATGGATTTGCACAGTTGGAAAATGAAAGTTGTGTTTATGGACTTTGTGTTAGTAGGAGCGTGGTTTTCCTTGCACTTTACGTTGATGACATACTCCTATTTGGAAAGAACGAGGGAATGATGTCCGAAATCAAGGTTTGGTTATCCGAACAATTCCAAATGAAGGATTTGGGGAGAAGCTGGCTACATTCTTGGGATTAAGGTCTTACGAGATCGTAAGAGAAGAATGTTTAGCTTATCCCAGGCATCCTATGTGGATACTGTGATAGCCCGGTTCAGCATGCAACTCGCCAAGAAAGGCTTGCTACCTTTCAGACATGGCGTTCATCTTTCTAATGGGCAGTGTCCTCAGACACAGCGGGAGAAAGATGAGATAAGTCTTGTACCATACGCTTCGGCGGTGGGTAGTCTCATGTATGCAATGTTGTGTACCAAGCCAGATATCTGTTATGCCGTTGGCATGGTAGCAAGATATCAGTCTAACCCTGGACAGGCGCACTGGACTGCTGTAAAGCACATCCTCAAGTATTTGAAGAGAACTAGGAATTACTGCCTAGTTTATCAAAGTGAGGATTTGTGCCCTGTGGGTTATACGGACTCGGATTTCCAAGGGGACCAGGATAAGAAGAAATCGACCTCAGGATATGTGTTTACCCTGGGAGATGGAGCTGTATCTTGGAGGAGCTCAAAGCAGAAATGCATTGCTGACTCCACCATGGAGGCGGAATATGTCGCCGCCTTCGACGCCTCAAAAGAGGGGGTATGGCTCAGGAACTACCTTTTAGAGTTGGGCGTGATCCCAAGTTTTCCGAGGAGCATCACAATTTATTGTGATAACTCTGGTGAAGTGGCAAACTCAAAGGAACCGCGGTCTCACAGGGCAAGCAAACACATAGAGAGAAAGTACCATATCATACGAGAAATTGTATCGAGGGGCGATGTGCAAATTAAGAAGATTGACACTGCTGGCAATCTTGTTGATCCATTTACAAAGAGCTTGCCATAGAAAGTTTACGAAAGACATATTCGTGAGCTAGGTCTGAGGTGGATGCCGACCACTGACAGTGGTTAAATAGGTAGCAGACAAGATAGACGGACTGTATACTCTGTAATAGCTTAGTTATGCTTTGAGTATAAGTGGGAGATTGATGGGTTGTGTTTACTGAAAGCATTTATTATAATGAGTATACAACGGTTTATTTCTCCTATCTGTTAACAATCTTACATGTATGAACAATGGTATCCTCTCGTCTCACCGATAGGGACGATCATACGACGTGTTGTAGATCGCAGAAGACAGTATGTTCACTTGACCTAGTGAGACATAAACTTGATCACAGCCGAGACAGCGTATGAGGATACATCTGTCCGGATGGTTGCAGCATTGTCGGAATAAGTAGTCTGTCTTGGTTACTTGACGTGCTGGTACGCAGGGGTGGCGTATTGATGGACCGCAGTGAGATGTATTCGTCTGTCTGACATCAGCGAATATAAGATCTCGTTATATTAATTGAGTCCAAACCCTAACGAAGGTTCAGGGGTTTGCACGGGTTGACTGTTGTTTTGACTTGCCATGGTGGAGAGCCTAAGTAACGTGCTCGTATATCCGCATCTTGGGTAACAGCAGTTCGTGTAGTACCGCCTAAGACTGGGTTTAGGTAACCATATCCTAGTAATAGGATGGGGACATTCCCCGAGGAGCTCAATAACATTCATCGTGCCAAAGTCCTGCAGGCTGATTAAGTTCAGGCACGAGTGATAAGGATTGAGTGGTACTACTCAGGAATAATAAGATATTAATTAATTGTAGTTAGAGCTTGTCAGAAGCTTCAATTGATTAATGGATGTCCGGTAACCTTAAATATGGGGATCCTCAATTAATGCAGCCCGTTCTCATAACGTGGTAATAAAGGGGTAGGTCGGTATTAATTCTGTGGTGAAAAAGAATTAATATTAATTACTTAATTGTGTCCTGGGTTGTGGACATGAGAATTAATTAGTTTATAGGCCCACTTTATTATTTGCATTAGGTCCCAGGTATGGCCCAAGGAAAGTGTGCAGAATTGAGCCTAGGAGCCCACTAGGGTTTATAACCCTAGGTCTATAAATAGACAACTCTCTCTCATAAGTTGTAATACAGTTGAAAAACATAAAACCTAGAGAGAGAGAGAGGGGCGCCGTTTTCAAGAAAGAAAAAGGAGGAGAATTTTCGAATTCTGGTCCTGCTCAAATACAGATCTGTGGAATCCTCACCAGTAGCAGATCTGAACACACCGGGAAACAGATCTGATGATCTAATCTGGAGAACAACTCATAATCCCTTCTCTTTGTCTTTTTCGATTATTGTTAAATCTAGAAATTAGATTTCTAATTTCTTATTCCGCAGATTTAATAATATCGCGTGGTTGGTTCTGGATCTGGGAATACAAACGCGAAAGATCATTTCTGAGACTACGGAATTAAGGTAAATAATTCTTTATCCATGCATCAAATTCAATAGGAGCATGCTTAGGGTTTTTGAATGGATTATGAACAATAACCATAAATGGTCCGGTTCATTTGGTTTTGGTGATTCGGTTCACGGGAAAACCCTACAACAGTTTCACAGAGAAACTGTTGAGAGGCGTTCACTGTTTAAACCTGGACAGTTTCACGTCAAGGAATGCGTACATAGCAAGATGCCGATCAGTCATAGTAGAACGTTAAAGAAGTCAATGATAAAAGACAGACAGACACTCAGTTTGTGACTGGCGTACAACGTTGTTCAGCGTCTGACACATCAAGTACAGACTGACCTGCAAAAGCAGGACAATACCGCAAAAAAGGCAAAAGTGCAGGCTACTTTGTAGAGAAGGATGGACTCTGATTGGACATCCTTCAAATTATCTCTACCGGCTATTTTCTCTTCTACAACTATAAATAGCAGGAACAACAGAGACAAAACAACCTTCGACACATTAATCCTTGTCGTCACTCTGCTGAATTTAAAGCTCAAAGCATTAAACGCTCTCAAGCAAGAAGGCATTTATTCCGTGGTTCAGTTATTGAACACGAGGCATTGTTGCATAAAGAATCCTTTGAGATTCTTCGTGTGACCTTGTGTGCACGAGGATTAAGTCTGCTGACGTAATCTACTTTATTGGTGTTCTTACTTTTCGAGTAAGAGCACAGCAGCCTGATCTTCTGAGTGAAGAGAAGGTTATTACGAGCAACTGCCAACCAATGTACGTTCTCGGAAGAACTCAATCATCCAATCTACCGGACAAGGAAATAGGAGGTTTGTCCTCTGTCCATCTTCGACGACTACCAGTCCACAGAGAAGACGCAGAGCCTTCAACGAATTGAAGAAGGAGTGAAGTACAACTGTCTGGGCGAGCGATCCATTTTGCTGTGGACGGAGGTCTCTACAGCAACTGGCTATAGATTGTGAGGATTGTATCTTCATAACTTAGTGAATTTCTGGATCAGATATCCGAAGAGTAGATGTAACGACACAGAATATTTATAGTGGTTTGGAGCCTTAGTCCTACGTCCACTATTCGGATATCTGATCCGGAAATTCACTAAGTTATGAAGATACAATCCTCACGATCTATAGTCAGTTGCTTTAGAGACCTCCGTCCACAGCAAGATAGATCACTCGCCCAAGCAGTTGTACTTCACTCCTTCTTCAATCAGTCGAAGGCTCTGCGTCTTCTCTGTGGACTGGTAGTCGTCGAAGATGACTGAGGACAAACCTCCATTTTCCTTCTCCGGTAGATTGGATGGTTGAGTTCTTCCCAGAACGTACACTGGTCGGCAGTTGCCCGTAATAACCTTCTCTTCTCTCAGAAGATCAGGCTGCTGTGTTCTTACTCGAAAAGTAAGAACACCAAGAAAGTAAATTAAGTCAACATACTTAATCCTCGTGCACACAAGGTCACACAGAGAATCTCGAAGGATTCTTTAAGCATGCCTTGTGTTCAATAACTGAACCACAGAATAAATGCCTTCTTGCTTGAGAGCGTTTAATGCTATGAGCTTTAAATTTGGTAGAGTGACGACAAGGATTAATGTGTCGAAGGTTGTTTTGTCTCTGTTACTCCTGCTATTTATAGTTGTAGAAGAGAAAATAGCCGGTAGAGACAATTTGAAGGATGTCCAATCAGAGTCCATCCTTCTCTGCAAAGTAGCCTACATTTCTGCCTTTTCTGCGGTACTGCCCTGTTTTTGCAAGTCAGTTTGTACTTGATGTGTCAGACGCCAAACAACGTTGTACGCCAGTCACAAACTGAGTGTATGTCTGTCTTTTATCATTGACTTCTTTAACGTTCTACTGTGACTGATTGACATCTTGCTATGTACGCATTCCTTGACGCGAAACTGTCCTGGTCTGAGACTGTGAGCGCCTCTCAACAGTTTCTCTGTGAAAACTGTGTCCACATTTTTCTTTGATATATATAAACCTTGACAGGAAAAACTGTTTGCGTAGTTTTTCGTAACCGTTACTCTACTCTTTTTTCTTCGTCCTTTATGATTCACAGTTATCACATCTGAGTGGCTTCTTCTTCAAAACTGTTCCACAGTTTTGACAGTTCTCTTCTCATAGACTATTACAACTCGATTATCCTATACAAGGATTACACGAGGTAATAACTCTAAGGGCTAGACTTTGGTATATAGTTTTGACACATCAAAACATCAAATTAAGGTGGGATTTCTACATCAACACCTAACAATTTCCCCCTTTTTGATGTAGTCAAAACCATACCTCTAAGTCTATCTAAGTCAACGAGAAGATGCAGTTGATCTAAGTTTACAAGGTTTTTCTATCTAATACTGCTCAGAACCGTGCTTCTTCTACACTCGACCTACTCTAAATGATCTTCCCCCTTAATGGGATAATAATTCTCGATTGAAATTAATCAAATTAGAGCGATAATAGAAGAAAGGTTGCTGATCAAACTGGAATATGTGAATTCAGCCAGTCAAGAATCAAGGTAAGAGACAATGAGTAGTTGTCTTCAAACCAACAATTTTTCACTTTTCACTAGATATGTTCGATTACAAGTACATGAAAAGCTTTAAAACTGCGGTAATAAAAGAAGACATACAAAACAAAAACACACAAAAACCTCTGCACTATTTGTCTTGATCCTTGTCCTTCTCTTTTTCTTGATTGGAGGAATCTGTGTCCTTTGGCTTTGAGGAGGTTGCGGCAGACATGGAAGACAGAACAACTTGTGCCATAATAATAGCGGTTACTTCTGAGAGATATTTCAAATCTTGTTCTCTGGAAGCCATTATTGCTTCCATCTGCATTTTTATTTCTTCATCCCTCTTTCTTCGTTCTTCTTCTCGCTTCCTGTATTCCTCATCTCACTTTCTATATTACTCGTCTCACCTTCTTTGTTCCTCATCTCGCCTTCTCTGTTCTTCTTCTCGCCTATCTATCAATGTCAACTGTAGCTTCATAGTCTCGTCTCTTCTTTCAAGTTGTAAGAGGACCTTCTAGTCGCAATCGTAGCAAGCGTCAGTTGGTTGAAACAAATCTCTACAGAACGTAATCATCTAAACTGAGAGGAGACTTGGAGCAGAGTAGGGGTGTAATCGAACCGAGTCGAGTCGAGTAGTGCTGTGCTCAAGTTTGACTCATTTAGTTTCGAGTCGAGCTTCGAGCTTTTTTATCGAATACTTTGATGTTCACGAACTTTATCGAGCTTTAATCGAGCCTAAACAAACTTTCTACATTTAGAATATGTTTTAAATTTTCATTATTATTTTGAAGAAAACAATTACTTATTCCAAAATTAATACCATATTCATGTTCAAATTCTTAAATTTTTCATTATTAGAAAAATTTATCATTATCGTTACTCTTAAATCATGAAAATATTATTTTTATAAAAGTAGTTATTTTATATTTCTTGCTAATTTTAGCTAACGACCCTGCTCACGAGCTCACGAGTCGAATACTATGATGCTCAAGTTTGGTTCGTTTAATAAACGAGTTTTACTAAACGAACTTGAACGAACTTTTATCGAGTCGAGATCCGAGTAGCTCACGAATAGTTTGGTTCATTTACACCCCTAGAGCAGAGTGAGTCCTTATCATAAAAGAGACTGACAAAGACAAAAGGACCAATGTAAAAAGAATATAAATGACAAGTTCGAAGAAATCTGAAGAATTAACAAGTTGTTGGATTCCTAAGACGTTTTAAAAATAGTCATTCTGCTCTATAGGGACAAAAGTATGCATGCCATACAAACATTCTCAGAGCTTTTTTAGAAAAAGGCATGGCTAACCAATCACTTCTTCACGACTCATCAACCTCTCCCTGACAATAAATAGCCAAGGAAAGTTTTAGAGAAAAGATTATGCGTTACAAATTTTGAATCACAAAAGAGCATTGCGAAGAACACACTACAAGTTTAAAAAAACAAGAGCGAGAAACCTCTCAAGTATCTTCATAAGCTCAGTCAGTTTTCTATGTTTGCAGAACACGAGACTCTTAGCACTCTTTGCTAGAGTTATTTCTCGGAGTTCACTCTGTTCCAGGGGTGAATCCAAAGATCGGTTTCTAAACTCCTTTAAAAAATTGACTCACACAATAAACTACTGCTATGTTTTGGGATGAACTCAAACTCACATCAACCGTTCCAGCGAGAAAGGCCTAGCGACATGTTCATGTAAAGCCAATCAACTTGAAGAGAGCATAACCAAGTAGACTTGCTGGGCGAGCATACAACCGAAGGATATAGGAACTTCCCGCGACTGCTACAAACTAGTGACATCATTTGTAACTATGTTCTAGTGTTTCTAATCCATTCGGTGAATCGAAGAGTGGATGTAGGATCTTTTAGCATCGGAACCAGTATAAAAATTCTAGTGTCTTTTAATGCATTCCACACTTTACTCTTTTAGTTTTGCGTGCCTATTTTGAAATCCAACAACTTGCAAGTTATTATTCCAAAACTGATAAGTAATTCTCTATGATCTAAAAACTCTTTCAGAGTCTCAACTCACTTGAGTAAGAGTCAGTTGAGACCACCACATATTTGTTTAAAACTTCCGCCGTACATTTATTCTCTAACGTTTTGGACCAACAAGTATTATCACATTTATTTATAATATTGACAATTTTTCTTGCATTATAAATATGGAATATCATTATATATGCATGCACGAGAATTTATAAGTGGCAATCTTATGCATAACAATTAAAGCATGAATTCATTTTAAAAAACAACATTCATATGACAAATTTATATTAATAATATATTTTGAATTAAAATGGTAAATTGTAATTCAGAAGGAAAATCTTGAATTATTCTTTCAAAATGAGCGATGTTTTTTGATTGTGATGAGGTATATGAATTTCTTGTTTGTTCTTATTTTTTTTAAAAAAAAGAACTTCAGATGCATATTTTTTTAAGGCACAAAATTGATTTAAATATTTTAAGTTTGTTTAATGTAAGAATCATGTATAAATTATTTTAGAAAATAATTAATTTGTTATTTTATTATTAAAATAATATGGTTAAAAAAATTATTATTATAAATTGAGAGCTATCCAAAATCATCTTATCATCCATATGACATCGTGACATCATCCATGAGTAGAAATTAAAATGAACAAAGGTAGAAATTAAATGAAACTGATTATTTATAGATATTAAAACAAAAATCGGGGGCAAAATTGTAATTTATATTATTTAATATATTCACTTCATTAATACACATACATTAATTGTTAGATTAATTAACTTTTATATTCTTTAATTAATAATATATTTTAATTATTTTTGTGATTTATATAAACTTAAAAATATAAATAATATTTGCACGTAATAATTGGATTATAAATGTTATGTTGCCCACTTTATGGTAAGCTTTCGTGAGTTATAACATATTTTTTTAAAGGGAAGGTCTTGGGTTAGGCAACCTAAATGATTTAGGCGGGTTTTATCCATTAACCCAAGCCCAAACCCATATAATATACCCTAATTGGGGATTAATAAACCCTATTTGGCATGGGTCAACCCATTTGGGTAGGATAAAACCCGCCTAAACCGTTTAGGCCTGCCTAACTCAAGTTTTTGCCTTTTTTAAAAAATACTCCCTCCATCCCACTACAATTGTCGCTTTTCATTTTGGCACATTAATTTCGGAGCTAGTATTTAATAACTAATTGTGGTTAATAGTAAAATTGGCAATCATAATTAACTTATTTAAGTCTTAAACAAGTTAATTATGATTGCCAATTTTATTATTAATCACAATTAGGTACTAAACATTAGCTCCGAAATTAATGTGCCAAAATGAAAAGCGATAATTGTAGCGGGACTGAGGGAGTATATTTTTATTATTATTTAATTTTTCTATGTTCTTTATAATTTTAACTTATTATAGTTTTAATTAATTTTATAAGTTTAAATATAAGGTTTATCCATTTGAGTATTTAAAAATGTTAAACTCACACAAGCTCACCATAGGGTGACAACATAACATTACTCATAATTGAACATTATTTTTTTATTTGATAGTTGTCATTGGTGATGGAGCATTTACATTATTTATATATATATATATATATATATATATTAAAATAACAACGGAGTGTATAATTATATTATCATAGTTGTAATAATAATTTATTAATTGAACTAAATATTAAGTTCAATCATTATGAAGTGATAATTTCCATATAGTTAATTATATATATTCTCAAAAAAATTAATTGTATTTTTAGTATATCAAAATAGTAACAGTACATAATAGATTTTATTTTAAAAATTTTCTTTTATATAATATATATTTTTGTGATTCATAATAAATTTATATAAATATATATATATATATATATATGTATATCTATACATCAAAATTATTTTTTAAATTAAGATCTTCTCAACATTTTTATTCAAAATGTATGCTTTTATTATCATCATTTTAGGAAAGATTATCTATAAAATATAGTACAAAATCACAATAAAAATAATATTAAAAGAATTCAAATCTTACTGTTCATGACATTTATATAAAGATTTATTAAAGTGAGCAATTATTTTAATTAACCTATCTGTGAAGTAATCTTATACTCCTTCCGTCCCAGATGAATTGTCCACTTTGCTTTTGACACAATAACCAAGGTGTGTAGAGATAAAAAATTTAATATTTTATTAATGAGTGGGGAATAACTTTCTATTTTCGGTAATGCGACTAATAACTGGGATGAACGAAAAACGAAAGATGGACAATTGAAGTGGGACGGAGGGAGTATTATTTTATTTTATATTCTTACATGTAATCTTATAGTATTTAAAATCAAATATGAAAATATGGTGTATATATATATATATATAATCAATTTTTAATACAATAAAATTAAAAATTTAATTGAATATACATTGTACAACAAAATGAAATATGAGAAAAAAATTGAAATATTGTAATATTTTAAAGATAAAATAAAATAGTAAATTATTTTACAAAGTCAAGTTATATTTTAAATTGAAATAAAAATGAGAAAAAAAAGTAAGTGACACAAAATAGTCAAAATATATTAAAATATGAAATATAAGGGTGTGAGACTATAAAATAAAATTTTAAAACTATTAGAATATATAAATAATATTATAATATATTTTTTCAAGGAAAGAGGTATTTGGAGAGCAAGTGTCCAAGCACCATATACTAAAGAAAATCTTATTTGTAGAGGTTGTAAAGTGAATCTGATGTGTGTAAAGGTGTTAAAACAACGTAACACACTTTACTTATAGTAAACAAGTGCAAAATAGTTCGTTATTGATTCTCAAGTTAGGTTTTTGGTCCCTAATCTGGCTTTAAAACAGTCATTTAAAATAAATATATTTGAAAATTATTATTTTGATAAACCATTCACAGAAATAGATATGTTTCCTTTTATTGTATTGAAAATTTAAGAAACTTAAAACTCATGTGAGTTTGAGAATATTTATTTTAATATTAAACATATTATTCAAAAAATATGCAATCAATAAGGGGAGGATAGGGTGGATCAAAGAAATAGATTTATTGTCACATAAAATAAAGTGGATAGAATAAAAAAAATGAATTATGTCGAAAGTATAAGAGCAAGAAACATAATATTTATGTTATAATAGTCAAGATGAAACATTGATTGGTACTAAGAAACACAAATGATGAAGTTATTTTGTATATAAAATTTGAACTCACAAACACAAAACAATATGATGTTGATACAAATTAGTATGAGATATATACTATCGATGACCAAACAATACCATATAAAGACCAATATTGTTGAGATAACTGTTTGGATATCAACTATTAATAATTAATAGAGCACAATAGTTATTAGCAGTTTGATATCCTGACATGATCGAAATTATTAAATAGCTGATGAGGGAGATCGAATGTATAAATTTTTAATATTGTGAGAGCAATAAATCAAATTGTTTATCAATCAGTTTAAGGTCCAAATTTAATATGTATAAATCATGCAACAATGCATGTAGTTAAATTTAATGATTTAACAAATAATCTTTATGTTACATCAATTACGAAGACGAATAAAAAGAGAAGTAATTGTTTGAAAATTTATGTTTTTTCAACAATAATATATTGACAGTTTTTCACTCAATAAAAATTAATGAAAATTCTTTAACATTAAAAATTATAAATTATGAAGTGAAACCTATCAAATCAAGAAAACAATATATAAATCTCCATCTAGGAGTATAAGAGATTAATTGTTTTGTCTATGATTAATTACTCTTATTTTTTAGTCGCATCGAAACATCCATTCACCATTTTAATAATATATCAAATTATAAAAATAAAATAATATATAAATATTGTTCAAATTAAAAACAATCATTTAGACTTATAAAATAAAATTTATAAATTAATCAAATTATATATTAAATTAATTATTATAATATAAACAATTAAAATCCCTCATATCGCGTGCAATACTTAGTTATATTGCATACTACCACCCAAAACAATTTAATTAAATTAATAGGACAAACATGCACATTATCCGAATTTTAGATAAAGTTTTCTATTAAAAGTTGTTGACAATAAAAAAAAATACAAAAATTATAGAAACTCAATATTATATTCCACCAACAATAAGTGACCACGTCGTTCTATTTGCTTACGAGTTGATTACAATTTCGAGAAAGTTTGATTAGTATAGGTGGTAGAAAATGACTACTGTCAGATGATTAGTCACGTCTTAAAATTGAATGATTAACTATAGACTTATTTAATGGAGTGAAATTATGAAATAGCCAATTTGGCTATTGTATCTATCAATTTTAGCCATTCTTATGAATACATATCAAAAATAGTCAAAGTGTCTTTTCATTAAATTTCCTTCCATAAATACCCTTTAATTATAATTCATGTAGTTGTTCTAATTTTCATTTCTAATTTTTAATCTAATTTCTTTTAATTGTTGATGTAATTCTTTAATTTTAGCTTCTAATATTTTCATGTCAGAACTAAGTTGTCTAATTTCCTGTATATTTTCTTTATCAATAAGTGTAAATTTTTCTACTAGACAGCTATAAGCAGTATGAGTTTGAAGATATTCTTTTCGTAATTTTTGTTGCATCAATTCATGAGTATAAGGAAGATATATGTTTCTTTCGTCATCTATTTTTATTGATATATAAGTGGAACTAGGCATAATTTAATTAGTATCGAATTATATTTTATCATTTATTTCTGTAACAACTGTTTTTAATTCTTGTATTTGTTTATTCAGTTGTGTTATTTGATTTTCTGAATGTAATATTTGTCTTTTTAGTGGTTCAGGCCATTTATTTTGGTTTATATTGCTTGTACTAGCCCTTGGTTGTTCTATTTTTAAGGTTGGTGTATTATTTCGAATTCTTTGAGATGAACTTCGTTGAATGAATTTTTGTAGGCTATTATCTTTTTTTATTACAGTACTTGTAGTACTTAATAGTTCGTCTGTATATATTCTATCTCTATGTTGAAAAATTATGCTTAAATTACTATTAGTTAATGCATAAGATACTTTGTAACTTACAGTAAATGGTATGTCTAAGGATTTCATAAAATCTTTTTTAAGAAAATTACATCGGACTCCGATTGCATCATTAAAGGTTTGTGTTTGGAAAGGAATTCCATATTGTAAGGCGACATCGAATTTAATTATATCAAAACCTAAATTGCCATCTATTCCTCCTATAATTTTATCTTTTTCATCTAAAATTCTATTGTCAACAATTTGTAATTGTACATGTGTGTTTTTTCCTGTGAAATAAGTAGATTTTAGTATTATTTGTATTATTCCAATATGTATGTATCCTAATTTCTTCTGATCTTTTTTAGGTATTTTTTCTATTTTCTTTTTTATCTTTTCTTTATTCATTATGTATGCTTGGAATTCATAATTTGCTTGATTCATGTATACTACTGATTCTCCACTCATTAATCCATAATATACTATATTTTCTCGATTTAGTATATTTGATATTCTTTTATTAAATGTTGGAATTTCTATACTTTCTTTAGAGTTAAGTGTGAATTCTCCCTTTTTACGGACCTTATTTATTATGTTCTTATCGAATATTATATCAGATAAATATTCTCCGATTGACTCTATTTTTTCTATTTCTTGTATATCGTCTTGTTCTTGTTCTTGCTTCGAGCTTTCCCCTTTTTCAAAGATATTCATAATAATTGTTTAATATTTTCCTTATATAAATTTATTCGTGGGATTTTAAATTTTTCTCCTTGTATTTTTAGTATTAATTCTTTACTTTTTATTTTATAATTAAAATTTTCTAGAAAATCTATTCCTAATATTATTTCTTTTTGTTCTTGTTTAGTTCTTCCATCGATTGGTATTTCTAGTTTTATTGAAAGTGTTTTACTAAAAATAATATTAACAGATGTATATTTAGTGTTTCGTACTGGAGTTCCTTCGAGAGTAATATATGTTACTTCTGGATATAAATCATAAATTTCTGTTGCTAGATCTTCACTTATAAAACTTGTACAAGATCCTGTGTCTATTAATGCAACAACTAATTTTTTGTTTATACTTGTTAGTATATGATATTGATTATAGTTATTATGATCTAATTTAACTTCTATGTTCTTCATATCATTTATTACTCTGTCGGGCCTGCTATATACTGTCACAGCGATATAGGTTGCCACTTTGACATTTCATGCTTGATATGTTGAACTTTGTAAATGAGTTGTGTAATTTCATACCTGAAATGTTTCTTTTTCCAGATCTCAAGATCAACTTGGCATAGTAGCTTCTTCGCTGTAGCCTCCTTCAGATCCTCCAGAGATCAAATGTAGAGAAAGAAACTTTTCATAGATGAAAGATATGTTACAAGAAAGTGTGTCCTCTCCTAATGAGAGAGCCACCTTATTTATAGGCGACGAAAGGTCTGCCTTTTACATAGTGGAGGGGTACCACTTCACATGGAGGGGTACCACAACACAGTACAAACTAATAATTTACATACACAGTACAGACTAATAATTTACATAGTAAAAGAAAAATACAAAAATAGTGATGTCTTCTCACATCTTCTTTTCTTCTATTGTCTCAAAGTCTGCATCTCCGTCGGTGCTTGGTGTACATATGCTACATGCATGATCTCCAGGAAATTCTTCTATCAGTCTGATACAAATTTCTTGCTTTATTTCTGGAGTGTATTCGAAATCAATTCCTTGTAAATCTCTTAGGAATTTTTCTATATATTTCTGGTTTAGAATGTCTACTTCTTTCTCCCTTGCTTGCATGCTCCATATAATTACTGATTTTGAAATATAATTTGTTCGTGCTCGAATCTTGATTCCTCGTAGTAGTATCAAGACATAATTATTTAAAAATTGTTGTATGATATCTTCATGTTTTGCATCTCCAATGGTTGGGTAGTTTTGATTGCTTACTCCTATCTGGCATAATTGTTTGGCGGGTTGTCTAACTTGTCCTTCTTGCTCTCCTTCATTGAAGAATAGTGGGTATGTTGAAAACATCTTTAGAAATCATTCTCTTTGTTTTACCACTCCTGAATGATATTGTTGAATAGTTTTCTTCATATAGTTTGGGAAGTATCGAAATATATCCATGCTTCTGAAGTAGATTGTACTTATGAGTCCGCTTTGGAACATCATATATGTCTTAATAGGATCTGCTTCTGGTAAAACAATTGCCTTGGGCCCCTGAAATATTCCTTCAATAGGGTATATGCTTGAGAGTTTGTCTGCTATTGTGTAATTAACCAAGAAATTATATTCTTGATCAAAAATTGCTTTGGTTAGTTTTGTTAATTCTTCCCGTTCTTGTTCAGTAGGGATAGAATTTATTGTTAGTGGTTTGTTATTAGGGATTCGCCCTAAACTTGCCATTCTTGTTTGAAGTGGTTGTCCTGGCATTGCTGCTTTTGCTGCATAGGTACTTCGGTACTCTATTAGTGCATTTTTTGCTTCCTGTAGGCTAGTATATTTTCTATGGATGATGCCGCTTTGGTTGTTGATGAAGATTGCTGCCTTGCTCCAGTCATCATATATTCCTGTGTTTAAGCCATTGAAAATAACATAATATGCTTTAGCTCTTTCTTCCTCATCAAATTTTTCTTTGGATCGAGATCCACCAGTTGCATGTTCTTCTGTCTTTGATTTATCCTTGATTGTTGCTGCTGGAAGATCTTCAGTTGATTTGTCACTGGATGAGTTAAGCATTAATTCTATTGCTTGTGCTTCTTTATCTGCTTGGCTTGCTTCTTTTTGTAATTGTTGTGCTTGCAGAGGAAGTTGTTTTGCTTTTTCTAATAATCTTTCTCTTTCTGCTTTCAGGATGGATCTTACTCCTTCCATTCTCTTGTTAATGTATCTGCTAGATTGTTTTCTTTGCCTGAAATGTGTAAAGATAAGAAATCGTATTGTTGAGCTTCAAGGCTCCATCTAAGCAATCGTCCTTTATTATACGATTCTTTTATTTTGTATTTTGTAAAGTCTTTTGTATAAGAACTGTCCGTTTGATATATAAATTTCTTTGGTTGTAAGTCCAATTTGAATTTCCGTAATGCTTTTATTAATGCGAGTGTTTCTTTTTCATGGACCGTATAATTCTTCTCAGCTGGTTTAAATGTTCCTGATGCCCATTTCGTTAATAATATATTCTTAAATTGTTTTAAGAATGTTTTTACTTCAGATGGTTTATTATTTGTGATAAATATTTTGAAATCATTATAAGCATCTGGAATTGCTTGAAGAACTGCTCCCCAAGTATCTTGACTTGCGTCAGTATTCAGAATGAGTAAATCGTTTGGTTTTGGTAGATATAATTTTGGAAGGTTTTTACATAATTCTTTTAAAGCTTTTACAGCTTGTGTTGCATTAATTGTCCATTTCCATGGAATCTTTTCTGATATCATTTCTTGTAATAATGCTCGTTCTTTTGAAAGTTGTTTTATAAAACCTTTTTCACCAATGTAGTTTAAACATCCAAGAAATCGTTGTATTTATTTCTATTTTCTAATTTATCTGGAAATTTATTAATTTTTTCTAATAAATGTTTTTGTGGTTCTATATATCCCCCTTTTAAAATTTTCATTTCTAGGAATTCTACTTCTTCTAATGCTATTTTTGCTTTTTCTTTACTTAGAATTACTCCTTTTCTTTGTAGTTGTAGTAGAAGTTTTGCAACTTCGTTTAAATGATGTTTTCTTGTTCCTAAAGTAAAAATTATAATATCGTCTATATATGCTAGACTTATAGATTCAAATCCCTTAAGATTATTATCCATAAATCGTTGATAGATACTAGGTGCTTGTTTTAATCCAAATGGCATAACTGTAAATTGATATTGATTTTGTGGTGGACAACTAAATGATGTTAAAGGTTTAGTATCCTTATGTAATCGTAACTGCCAATATCCTGATTTTGCATCAAGGGTTGTGAACCATTCTGCCTTTTTAATTTTATCAAAAATATAATCTTGCCTAGGTAATTTGTATGCATCTCCTCTAGTAGCTTTATTCATTTCTTTATAGTTTATAACCATTCTTCTTTTTCCCCGTTTAATTTCATTATGATTTTCAACATAAAATGCTGGTGCACTATGTGGACTTATGCTTGGTTCTATAATTCCTTTTTCTAATAATTTTTCTGTTTCTTCTTTAAATTCTGCGACATCTCTTTCTTTATATGGAATTCTATTTGGTACATTTACTTCTTTATTAGGATCTATTAATTCTATCCTAACTTCCATTGTATTTGTATTCTTAATAGGGTCTAAAGGATCTTGACTGCTTATTTCATCGAGGATTCTCAAGACTTTTATTTCAATTTCTTCGTGAATGTACAAAATTAACTGATTTTTAAGTTCATGGATAATTTTTCCTTGTAAAAAGGAAAGTGTAGTATATATCTTTGTTGTAACTAAATGTCTACGTTGGTTTTCCATTGCTGGACAAAGTAATTTTACTCTATCAATTTCTTGAATAAAAGGGTAATATTTTTTAAGAAAATTGTTTCCTAATATTAATGGTACTCCTGTATCTTGTTTGTATAATGTGTCTAGAGGGAATTTTCTTCCTTCAATTAGTATTACAAGATCTTTTGCTCTTTCATTTATTTGGATAATTTTATTATTAGCAATTCTTACCTGTATTGGTTTTTCTAGTGTTAACCAATATTTTGTTGGTAACATTTTTTCTTGTGCAAGGCATATAGTTGCCCCAGTATCTATATAAGCAAAAGTATATTTATTAAATAGTTTTACTTTTATAAATGTACTATTCTTGTTCATCACTACTTTCTGTGTAGCTAGAAGTTTCAGATTCAGATTCTATGCTATATGTATCGAAATTCATTTCTTCGCCTTCTTCGTATATGTCTTCTATAGGTTCGAGCCCTAAAGAGTATATTAGTTTTATTTTATTCTCTTTATATAAGTTTTTCTTTGGACATTCATTAGCATAATGACCAAATTCTTGACATTTCCAGCATCTACATGTCTTTTTTTCTTTCGAATTTTTCTTATTTCTTGTGTTTTTATCATATTTATCGTATTTTCTATACCTCCTCTGATATTTTTGTTTCCATGGTTTTTTAAATGTTCTATATTTTTTATATCGAGGATAATATCATTTTTTATATCTTTTCTTTCTTTCTGGTTTACATCCATATTGATGTGGAATTGTTTCAAGTTGTTTACAACATCGTATATTTATTTTTTCTAAATATTTTTCTTCAGTTTTTCTCATACACAAATCATCTCTATATTCTAATGCATATTTTTCTATTAGTTCTAATGTTTTTGTTGTTTTAGTTTTTGCTGGGTTTGTTAATTGTATATTTATATATCGTAATATTGCTGGTGGTAGTTTACTTTTTACTATATCTAATAGACCACTTCTATCTGATGTTTTATAATAATTTCCTCTTACTTGGCAAAAGAAATTTTCTGTATCACATGGGTCACAGAGAGCCATGTTACTTAGTATTTTTATAATATGTGATTTTTCAAATTCTCGTGACGTTTCTGTTTCATCACCAAAAAATTCTGCAAATATTTGTTTAGATAATTGTTTTAGAAGGAAAAATTTAGCTTCCTTTGATGTATCTGTTCTAGCATAGTTGTTATAATTACATGGCGTTGTTGTTAACCAGTCTGATAATTGTCCTGTAGCTTTATACTGAATATATGTTAAAAAATCTTCTAGTGGTAATTTGCTAATTGTATCATCATCAGTTTGAATTATCATTTGGAATTGATTTATCCATAACATAATTAACTCTGATGCATTTGATGCACAATCTATGTTTATTACTCCACTACTTATACTTCTTTCTTTTTGAATTTATGATGGTGGAATATTCTTTTTGTATTTTCCTTTTGTATATGTATAATCATTTTTATACACATAATCAATAAAGCTTTTTTCATATTTATTTGGTACACGTATATCATTACTTGTAGAAGCATTTTCTTGTTGCTTAATATAATCTTCTTCTTTACGTTTTTCTTCATCTTCTTCCATATTTAATGTTGGATTTTCATCGTCACTATCTATTCCATATATGATGCCTTGAGCATCTTCTTCATCTATTCTTGCAACATTTAAATCATGTATTTGTAATTTGTCTATTAATTTTGATAATTTTTCTATTTCGTTTATCTTCGAATTGGTGGTATCCATTTATTTCTTAAATTTATAGGTTCATTTTTTATTAATTTTCTAGTTGTCCCTTTTGTTACTAATTCTTGTATTAATTCTAATGCCTCTTTATATTCAAGACATTTTTCTTTTCCTGTTAATATTTCTTCATTATCTAATTCTCCTTGTTCTTTTAGGAAATTTATTAAATCTTGGTATTTATATTTTCGTATTTTTGTTTTTGTTTTCTTTATTTGATTTATTGAATCTAATAACTCTTTTTGATTTTCTTTAATTATTTCTATTAATGTTAATATTGTTGGGAAATTTGGCTAAGTTTCCATTCCCTCAGTAGCACTCATAGAAATGTTGTGATTTTGATTAAGGGGCGGCGCACGAATCACAAGGCTATTTGTTAGATCATAGTTTTGGTGCATCAAATCCTAAGTCCTACCAGCGTCAGTTTTGTCTCTAGAATAGCTCTAGTCTCAAATGTAAAGTCCTGTTCAGGTCTCTTGAGTTGTAAGTCGTAGCTGATCAAGACTTATGCTGGCTACTGTTCACCAGCATGAGATGTGCTTACCAGTTGAGAG